>CAUYQU010075309.1:0-26146 GCA_963574635.1 Cheracebus regulus
ATGTAAGTGCTCAATAAATTGCAAATTACAAAATTGTAAAATTATTGTAGGCCTTCCATAAGTACTTATTGTGTGAATGAATTATCTACCCCTCTTAGTTCTCTAAACCATTTGACTTTTTTTTTTTTTTTTTTTTTGAGACAGAGTCTCTGTCATCCAGGCTGGAGTGCCGTGGCACGATCTCGGCTCACTGCAACCGCCACCTCCCAGGTTCAAGTGATTCTCCTGCCTCAGCCTCATGAGTACCTGGGACTACAGGCTTGCACCACCACTCTGGCTAATTTTTATATTTTTAGTGCAGACGAGGTTTCACCATGTTGGTCAAGCTGGTCTCAAAATCCTGACCTCAAGTAATCTGTCTACCTCGGCCTCCCAAAGTGCTGAGATTATAGGTGTTAGCCACCACACCTGGCCTGATTACATTTTTTATTGTTAAATGAATAGGCACTATTTCAGTAAACAACAAAGAATATAATTTACTGTGATAAAATCCTGTGTTATATTCAGGTATTTTAGATAAGAGTTTTATAAGGAATTGTAAAATATTCAAATATTTAACAAATACTCTTTGAACCCAATTCCTGCCTCTTCCTGCTTTTTCTCAATCTGTCTGGTGGCAGCTTTCAGTAAAATATTTTAACATATTGACTTAGTATTGTCACTTACTTCAAGTAACAGAGCAGAAGAGATGCTGATCATATTGTTAGCATGTCTATAATAGCATTCTGTTTTAAGGGAAGGGTAATTTCTTGCACTTTTCTTGTCTGTGCTATCTGGACATAGCTGCAGTTATTATTAATTAATGAAATATGGTGCTATGTTTATGGACTTGGGGATATTTCTAGATGTTTGCAAATACAAACTATGAGATTGTATTTGAATGAGAATGTATTGAAATGAGACTATGCCAATTTTACCTAATAATTTGACCACCTTGATTTTTTTTTTTTTTTTTTTTTGGTGAAGATAGTAGTGCTCATCCCTTGATGTGGTTTTATGACTACAACATAACATTTCCTCCAATTGAAAAAAAAATGAAATGTTTCACATGCTTAGCCAAAGTAGCTATTTCCTGACCTCATGCAATGTTTCTCAAAGTGTGGTTCTTCACCTGCACTGTTGCTCTGCTTGTTAAAAATGTTCATTCCTAGGCTTCCACCCAGACTTTCCAAAACTCAGATTTTCTAGACTTATTCTTAAAATATGTATTTCCAATAATTTTCAAGTTCTCACCAATATGAGAATCCTGAACTACACAAATTGTCAGTAAGATAACTTAGGTCCTCTGTTAAATTATTTAAGTGGTTGCATTTAAAATGCCATTAATTTTGTCAATTGATTAGAATTTAAATAAGAGGCAGCTGCTTCTCTGTATGATTTTTAGAACATACAGAGATTTAAAAATAAATCTTATTCCAATCAGATTTCTTATCATGCTAAGGGTTTTATTCTTGAATAAAACGACTGACACTCTTTGTTGTGTGACCAGCATTAAAAAGTAATGGATTTTGATTTGGGTTGATTATTTTTTTAATTCCAAGGCAGAGATGTTTAAGCATTATTTAAAAGCCCCAGAAATGTAGAAAATGTATTCTAAGTACTTAATTCTACTGCTGCTATCTGGCTAGAAAAAGTGATGTGTATATCAGGAAATAAGAGTGAACTTTCTTATCCCTATTTTGTCCTTCAACAGCCTCCAGAGGCAAAAGTTGTTTTTCTCTAATATTAGATTTTAAAGGTCACTTTTTATTTTATAGCTCTAGGTTGGTTTTTACTCCTAGGTGTTTTACATGACCCATGGTAAATTAGACTCTAACCTGTGCTGAAGGACGAACGATGACTGTGTCTAATATCCCAGAACTGTATTCCCACTTGGGAGTGAATACTTTGAAACTGTCTTAACAAAGTCCTGTGGTAATCCTTTAGAATGACACTTAAGACAGTATATTATGGTATCAGAAGTTAGACTTTCAGATAAAACAGACATGGATTATAATTTCAAAATAGCTATTAACTATTTAACATTTAACATAAATGTTAAGCATAACTATTTAACTATTTAACATAAAGTTAACATCTGTAAAGTTGCTTAATCTATGGATACCTGGTATATTTTCTGTAAAACTGAGATAAGATTCTTCTATATTATGGAGTGGTTCCAAGAATTAAGTGAGAAAACACATCAATGAATTTAGCAAAAATGATTGATATATAAAAATCACCAGCAAATATTTGTTATTAAATCAGACCATATATTATACATTAAAATCATTAAACATATAAAAGCATATTTTGAGAAAAAGTCAATAGTAGCATTTTAAGCTTCATTTTAAAATCATGTAAACAATAAAGTCCAGAACAAATACCTCATTTAAATAAGAAAGATAGCAGATAAAAAAGAAAAATTCTCTAACTTCACCTTTTAGAAAGTAATTGAAATCAAACTTAATGATAACAAGCATTTACCTACTTTTCGGATACATACTTAAAATAAATACATAAACCCTACAGCCTTGTGGTTAGGTAGATGTTATTTCCCATGCTGTTTAAGGTGTCATGGATCACTTCCTGTATTTGAACACTGGGAACACTTACTTGTAATTCCTAACAAATTGTTAATAGTTAACTTAATGATGAGTCTATACCTGCTACTCAGTAAATGACTTTTTGAATGAATTAATGATCAAATTGTAAAGCTATTAATTATTGCATAGACATGTCACTTTTGAAAAACTAGCTTTACTCAAAGGTTGATCATATATCTATTTTTAACCAAGTAATTTTAAAAAGAACCCAGGAAATATTTCTTTTAATTAGAATTGCAAGTCAAAAACATAATCAATGAAATTTTCTAGAATGAAATATTGAAACTATACCTATAATAACAAAAAGTATTCAATGTATTTTCTTCGTATTAAAAGCACTATAAGCCATATACTGATTCCTTAAAAGATAAATGAGAATATCCTTGTACCAACTGATGTATCCAATTAGCTAGGACATAAACAAGTTCCTTACATGAAGTTTCCACATCATAAAGAGAAGAATAGGAAAAGTGTGAAAATGAACTTAAAAGAAAAAAGTTTACCCAGATTATCCCAACTCCCAGTCTAAAAGGAATATTGCTCAAGGAGATATTTCTCCAGTCATCACTTCAGTATTGTTTGAAAAGCTGAGATGTTAATCCACTTATAATCAAAATAAACTATATTTTTAAGGAATCCTACAGTCTTTGGATAGCAGCAAATCATTTTGTCATAAATTTGGATTTGATTTCTCATCAGCATGCCCACAAACACACCCACACACACCTGCACACCCATAAAGGAATTTAAAATTTGTGAAAAGAGATATTAGTATAAAGAACAAGTGTGTTTAAATAATTCAGAACATATATAAAACATCTACACATTAGTAATATTATATTTAAAAAGAAAGCAATCAAGTTCTACTGCAAGAAAGTGGAAATAGATTTCTCAAACATCCATGCTAAGTAAAACCAAAACCTCTGCACATTACACACAAAACAAATATAGAAAGGCTCTGAAAGTTGGGAAGAAGTCTGAGAGCAAAGGTCCATGGGACCTAAGAAACAACACAGTTGGGAGTTTCCTGGGTTTTTATTTTGCCACATATAGCCCAGACATAGACCTGAAGAATTCTTAAAATATCAAAACAAAACAAAAAACCCACAAATGCCCCAAAGGACAAAGGAAGGGGCAATCTGGCATGACAGGAAAATTTTAGACATTTTCTACACACCTGCCCAACACCACAAAGAAAAATGTGCCCCCACCCTTCCAACACCTGCAAATAGCAAGTGAGGACCTCGAACTTGCACCCTCACCAGGCTATGGGTTGCCTATCTTCTCACTGGGGTGGAGTAGGAGAAGGCCTAATTAGGAAGCTTGAATTTTCAATTTTACTGGGCAGTAACAACACTATGCAATGAAGACCAGCTATAAGAAGTTACCCATCTGCTTTCCTGCTGGGTGGGTTTCAGAGAAGACCTAATAGAGAGTCAGAGCTTTCCATAATCAAGCAGTTACAAGGACAATGCCCATGGTGTCAAGAAGACCTTAAGTAGAAAATTAACAAGATATTCCTACCTATCACAGTCAAGATATTATCCATAGAGGTCTAGTGGGAAGCCAGAACTCCCACTCCTGCACTGAATAATGAAGAGCCTCTTAACCTCACTGGGGTCAACAGGGGCTGAGTGGGAAACCTGGACTTTTATCCCACAGTAGCAATAATAAGCATGCTCCCAATTCTTCTGCTACAACAGTGTCAGAGAAAAACAGATCTAATACCAAATATTTTGGATATGTTTCAGAGTTTTATAATATCTGGAATAAAAAGTTATCTGCCATATTGGAAACAAAATTGTAATTTGAATAAAAAATACACCAACATGTAGATAAAAAAGAGATGTTAGAATTGTCTGAAAAAGATTTTAGAGCACTATCATAGTCTGTTCAGATTGCTATAGTAGCTTCCAACCAACAAACATTTATTTCTAATAATTCTGGAGGTTGCAAAATCCAAGATCACGACACTGACAGAATCAGTCTCTGGAAATTTTCTATTCCTGATAAATGGCACCTGCACACTGCATCCTGACACAATAGAATGGGCAAGGCAGCCCTCTAGGGTCTCTTTTATAATGGCACTAATCCCATCATGTGCACTCCAGCCTCATGATCTAACCACCTTCCTAAGGCTCCACCTCTTAATTCCATCAGCCATTCATTCAATGTATGAATTTTGGGGGACCACAAACAAGACTAATGGCAAGCAGCCATCATAAAAATGCTTCAACAAGCAGATATGCATGTACTGGAAACAAATTTAAAAATGGAAACTTTTAGCAATAAAATATTGTCTCAATAGAGAAATATGACACCAGGAAGAACCAAATGGAAATTTCAAAACTGAAAAAGATGCCGACCAAAATGAAACACTCAACAAAAGGTGTGAACAGCAGAATTGAGACTACAAAATAGCAAATAAGTGAAAACAGGACAATAGAAATTATCTCAATCTGAGCAATGGGCAGAAAACAGACTGCAAAAAGAAATGAACAGAACCTCAGGGACCAAGAGGCAGTATATTAGAAATCTACAGATTCAAGAAGCTTTATTTTAAACAGGATAAACACAATAAGATCACTGCAAGACACATCATAGTCACACTTGTGAAAACTAAATACAAAGAAAATAGCTTGAAAACAGTGAAAACGCTTACCTAGAAAACATTCAAATGACACTGGATTTCTCATCATAAACCATGAAGGCCAGAAAGAAGTGGCACCACATGTTTTATTATAATTTTATTATATAAAGAAAATATTTAAGGCAATTATATAATAAATAAGTTACATAAAAAGGGGTAATATTTGTACAATGTATGCTTCATTCAAACTGAAAAAATATCAAACCAGTTGATTATGACAAATTACGTACACCCATGCACTGCATAAGAATGTGCCAGTCGACAATGGACTGCATAAATAACAGTGGGCCCATAAGATTATAATGGAACTGAAAAATTCCTATTACCTAGTGATATTGTAGCCATCATAACATCATAGTACAATGTATTAATCACATTTGTTAGTGATGCTGGTATAAACAACTACTGTGCTGCCAGTTGTATAAAAGTATCACCCATACAATTATGTACACTACATAATACTTGAAACTGATAAGAAATAACTATCTTACTGGCTTATGTATTTATTAGACTAAAATATTTAAGGATGCACTCTTTCTACTTGTTAAAAAATATTAAATAGCCTCAGGGAGATCATTCAGGAGGTATTCCAGAAGAAGGTATTGTTATCATAAAATATGACAACTCTATGTATGCTACTGCCCCTGATGACTGTCCAGTGAGACAAGATGTGGAAGTAGAAGATGGTGATATTGATGATCCTGACCCCCTGCAGGCCTAGGCTAATGTTTGTACTTGTGTCTTAGCTCTTAACAAAAGGCTGAAATAGTAAAAATTAAAATAAAATAAAAATATCTTTAAGTAAAAACATACTTATCGAATAAGAATATTAAATAAAAATTTTGCACATCTGTATAATGTGCTTGTGCTTTAAGATAAGCATTATTACAAAAACGTAAAAATGTTTAAAAAGCTCATAAAGTAAAAAAGTGACAGAAAGCTAAGGTTAATTCATTAAGACAAATTGAAAACCTATCTTTTTATAAATTTAATGTAGCCTACGTATAGTGTTTATAAAGTCCATAGTAGTGTATAGTAATGTCCTAGGCCCTCACATTCACTCACCACTCACTCACCAACTCACCCCGAATAACTTCCAGTCCTGTAAGTTCCATTCATGGTAAGCACCTTTTAGAAGTATACCAGTGTTTACCTTTTATACTATATATTAGGGTATATTTTCTACATTTAGATCTGTCTAGATACAGAAATACCATTGTTTTACAGTTCTCTATAGTATTCAGTAGAGTAACATGTTGTACAAGTTTGTAGCCTAGGAGCAGTAGGCTATATACAATTGTCTGATACAGCCCGAAAATCTCCAAACATTTGGAAATTAAACTGCACACTTCTAAATATTCCATTGATCAAAATATAGTATTAAGGAACATTTTAAACTGCACTGAAAGAAACCAAAATGAAAAGTTAACATATCAAAATTTGTGAGACAAGGTTAAAGTAATGCTGAAATGGAAGTTTATAGCATGAAATATGCACATTAGAAGACAAGAAAAAATTCCAAGTCAATAATCTAAACTCCCACATTAAAACCTAGAAAAAAAAGGAATACAATAAACCTAAAAGAAGCAGAAGGAAATAGATAGCAAAGATTAAAGCAGAAAACAATGAAATTTAAAAGAGCAAAACAATAGAGAAAATAATTGAAACATGTTACTGGTTATTTGAAAGGATTAATAACATTGACAAATCTCTAGCAATATAAAAAAAAGAAAAGATAAATTGCCCAGTTAATGAGTGTAGAATATAACCACATACCCCACCAACCTCAAAAGTTAAAAAAGAAAATCAAAGCACAATTCTACATAAATTTTTCAGCTTAGATAGAATATGCCAATCTTTAAAAAGAACTACAATAATTTACCTAAAATGAAATCGATAATTTTAATAGTTGTATAAGTATTAAGGAATTTTAATTTAGAATTTAGCCTTTTCCCTAAAAAAAAAAAAAATCCCAGCTAAGATTATTTCACTAGAGAATTCTATCAATTTTTTTTTAATAATAGCAATTCTACACAATATTTTCCACAAAATGGAAGAGGAGAGACACTTCCAAATTTATTTTATGAAACAAGTATTACCCATGTATCGGTTAGTATAAAAACTCTAGAGACAAAAAAGCAACAGGGAAGACTAATACATTGATTGAAATGGTCTGTGTCTTGCCTGCATCAATATCAATATCCAGGTTGTGATATTGTACCACAGTTTTGCAAGTTATTAGAACTGAGTGAAACTAGGTGAAAGATACATGGGATCAACCTGTATCATTTTTTAAGATAGAATGTATGTATATTAGTCTGTACTCATACTGCTATGAAAAAATACTGGAGACTGGTTTATTTAAAAAGAAAAGAGGTTTAATTGACTCACAGTTTCTCATGGCTGGGGAGGTCTCGGGAAGCATACAATCATGACAAAATGCACCCCTTCCCAAGGAGGGAGGACAGAGAATGAATGCTGAGCATAGGGAAAAGCCCCTGATAAACCATTAGATCTCGTGAGAACTCACTCACTATCACAGGAACAGCCTGAGGAAAACCACCCCCATGATTCAATGATCTCCACCTGGTCTTGCCCTTGACCTATGGTGCTTATTACAATTCAAGATGAGATTTAGGTGTGGGACACAGCCAAAAGGCATGTCCTAAGGTAACTCAGGTTATTGAGGTACTTAAATTAACTCAAAACATTAGGTTGGTGCAAACATAATTGTGGTTTTTGCATTGTTGAAATTTGCCATTTGATATTGGAATATATTCTTAAATAAATTGGTTATCTTAAACATCATTTTAATGTGCATTTCTCACTATGTTCTTTTGCTAATGACTTATTATTTGCTGTTTATATTTATTTTAGATTATGGAAATGATGTTAGGCAAAAAGCAAATTCCAGTGATTTTCTTATTCGAATTCAAAATGAATTGCAAAGCAGCAGAGACATATTGCAACATCAACAGTGATTTTGGCCCAGGATCTGCTAATGAACATACAGGGCAGTGGTGGTTCAAGAAGTTTTGCAAAGAAGATGAGAGCCTTAAAAATGAGGAGTGTGGTGGCTGCCATCGGAAGATGAGAACAACCAGATGAGAGTAATTATTGAAGCTGATCCTCTTACAACTACACGAGAAGTTGCCTCAGAACTCAACGTTGACCCTTCTATGGTCATTCGGCATTTGAAGCAAATTGGACAGGTGAAAAAGCTCAATAAGTGACTGCTTCATGAGCCGTGGAAAATCAAAAAATTCTTCATTTTGAAATTTTGTCTTCTCTTATTCTACACACCAACAACAAACCATTTCTCAATTGAATTGTGACATGTGATGAAAAGTTGATTTTATACAACAAGTGGTGATGCCTATCTCAGTGATTAGAACCAGAAAAAGCTCCAAAGCACTTCTCAAATCCAAATTCCACCAAAAAAAGATCATGATCACTATTGGGCAGTCTGCTGCCAGTCTGGTCCACTACAGCTTTCTGAATCCTGGCAAAACCATTACATCTAAGAAGTACGCTCAGCAAACTGACGAGCTGCATTGAAAACTACAAGGCCTGCAGCCGGCACTGATCAAAAGAAAGGGCCCAATTTTTTTCCCCAACTTCCAACCACACATCGCACAACCAATGCTTTAAAAGTTTAATGACTGCATAGTATTCCATGGTGTATATGAATTCATGTCCTTTGCAGGGACATGGATGAAACTGGAAACCATCATTCTCTGCAAACTAACACAGGAACAGAAAAACAAATACTGTAGGTTCTCACTCAAAAGTGAGAGTTGACCAGTGAGAACATATGGACACAAGCAGAGGAATGTCACACACTGGGGCCTGTCCAGGAGGTGGGGAGCTAAGGGAGGGACAGCATTAGGAGAAATACCTAAGTAGATGACAGGGGATGGTGCAGCAAACCACCATGGCACATGTATACCTATGTAACAAACCTGCACATGCTGCACATGTATCCCAGAACTTAAAGTATGATTTTAAAAAAAGAAAAATAAGACATTTTTATGTAAATTGTATTACAAAGAATAAAGTTTAATGAATTGGGATCTGAAGTTTTGCCTCTTGTGCCATATTTGCCTGACCTCTTGCCAATGAACTACCACTTCTTTAAGCATCTCAACAACATTTTAGAGGGAAAATGCTTCCACAGCTAGCAGGATGCAGAAAATGCTTTCCAAGAGTCCACAGAATCCCAAAGCACAGATTTTTATGCTACCAGAATAAACAAACTTAGTTCTCATTGGCAAAAATATGTGGATTATAATGGCTCCTATTTTGATTAATAAAGGTGTGATTGAGCCTAGTTGTAATAATTTAAAATTCATGGTCTGAAACTGCAATTACTTTTGCACCAATTAATAAAGACCTTAAAATGTAAAAAAGGGCCATGTCCTCAGTTATGGTGGCATAATAACATTAAATAAAATTTTTAAATATTAATGCAAAGAGTCACTCATAAGCAAACATTAGGCCTTTTTATAACAGTCCATGTAAAGGACTAATCTCTCTACCACTTATACAATTATAGAAAGAATCGCTGGATTTTATCTTAGAAATAATTTTATTTTATCCTCACCTTGCTCAAATGTAGATGTAAAGGATTTGAAAAATTAAGTGCTTGACTGATAGCAGACGTACAAGTCATCCAGTCATTAATTGCTTTAACAACTATTGATTTAGTGCCTACTGTATGGCAGAGAGTGTAATCTGGCCTTTTACAAAAAAAAGAAAGTATGCTGATCTCAAGCTAGTATAAGAACAATATTTAGTATAGTTTGGAAAGAAGTAATAGAGGAAATAACATTTTAACTGAAACTTTAAGTGTAAGTAAGCCTCATTAACAGAAGTATATGGAGACTATTGGAAGTGGCAAGTATTGGAATGATTTTTAGAAAATAGAGCTTGATAGATACATATTTACAAGATAGATATAAATTTAGGAATAAGCCATGACATTTAAGGATATGGCTAAAATAATTTTTTAATTTAAATAAATTATAAACTAAGGATCTTGGAAGATACTTGTGTCCTTTGTACTGTCTTATTTTATTAAAATTTTGTATTTCTTTATCTTCATTTTATTATCTCAAAAAACTTAAGATACATTAGTAATAGCAGTCAATTTATATAACAATGTTAGTTTGGAATATTTTCAGTGTTAATTTAGGGTGAACAGAATTTCAGACCTCATGCTCTTGGGTGAAATAAGCTCCTCCTGTTAGTATTTTCACCTATATTAGAATAAGTTGTAAGAAACACAATTAAAGATTTCATGATATATTTATCTTTTCTTTCCAAATTAATAAAGTACAGGTCATTTTACTTTGATATCCATTTACTTCAAGTCTACGTCTTAGCTACAATGGTGCAAGTAAATTTATGTGAAATCATAATTAATTTTTATGTCTTTATAAGTACATTTAGGTAAATGTGCCTTAGAGCAACTGCAGTGAATAAGTGCCAAAAGATAGTTTTACTATTTTGAATATTACATAGACATGTGAGAAAACAGACAGGTATGGTTTACTAGCAAAATAGCACATTCATTCATTATTTATGCATGCACAAGTATTTATGGAGCATTCCCTGTGTTCCCGGTACTCATTTAGGCACTGATGATGCAGAGTTGTACTAATTACAGAGGGCCACAAGGAAACATTCAAGGGTTCTGACTTTGTTCATTACTCTGTCGTGATACCTTCCTGGGTATACAAAATATCAAAGCTTATCAATTAAGGCACTTTCAGCATGTGATTTTTATTGCCTATATGTTAACTATACCTCCATAATACTGTTAAGAAAAACTTAAACTATAATTGGTGAACTGCTGGAGGTCAGTATGAACAAGTCTAAGTGTTAAGAACTATGGGGGGAGGGGCAATCATAAGGGGTCCCTATGCTTTTGTGAGTCTTACCTGCAGGAGTTTGAGCAGGTTATCACAGTGAATATTGGAGAAAAATCCCCTTATGCTTCCCATAGTGGGAAGGGAATATAAACCATTTTGATTCATGCCACAGTATTCCCTTCTTCTTAGCAATTCCTGTCCTTAAAAGAAACTATTTTACTAGAGCCTAATTACTGGGGTTTTCTTTATCAGAGTCTTACTGACTTGGGGGAAGAAAAATACCCTACTTTTGCCTGCTTTAGCTTTTCTTATGAGGGAAAGAAAACGTCTAAATTCAGCCCAGTCTAGCCAATCTGCTCCAGCCAAGGATTTGAAAATTAAGTGCCTAACTGATAGGAGTGAATGGGGAAATGGGACTGAGAAGCAGTTGTAAAATTTACAATTCAGAGGTTTAGACTTACCAAAAGAATGAGACCTAATCATAGGACTATAGAGTGTATTCCCTCCTATACACTCTAGTATTAATATTAGTTTAGTAATTAGTTTAATATTGTGTGTTACCACCACAATGATAAAGGACTGATAATCACAGTTTCTTTTACTCAGTATGTCATGTTTGGCTCTCGTGAAAAAATTACAAAGTATACCAAAAGGCAAAAAAATACACTTTGAAGAGAAAAAGTGAGTAGCAAATTAGACTCAGAGATGTAGGAATTATTAGATCGAGATTTTAAGGTAACGATGAGTAATATGTTAAAGGCTCTAAGGAATACAGTAGAGCACATACAAGAACAGAAAGGTAATGTAAGCATAGAGATGAAAATTCTAAGGAAATATTAAAAAATTGCCACATACAAAAACACTCTAATGGAAATGAAGAATCCCTATGATGAACTTATCACTAGACTGAACAAAGGTGAGGAAAGAACATTTGACTTTAAAATAAGATTGCACACCCTATATATTTAGTTTTCAGTAATCTACATAATGCTTCAGAAATACAAAAAATGTTGTTCTTAATCACAGTAAGATAAAAGTAAAATTTACTAGCATTCATTCTCATAATTTAACCGGACTCTTTAAATCTTTAGGAAATAAAAATATCTGTATTGAATAGTTGTGATGACAGCAAAATTTGGGTGATAAGTATACACACATACACATAAATATATGCAAGCACACACATATATACACATATATGTCAATACCCACACATATATATGAATATATATGCACACGTTTATAAATGCATGGGTATGTGCATATTGTTAGGGAAACAAAAACTTTTTGTTAACTCAGAAATTCTCTCCACAAAGGCAGTAGAGAAAGAAAACACTTTTACTGTTAAATAAGCATTAAATCAGTATGTGTTGTATTAAAGGTAACCTCCTAAAAGACTGCAAAAAAAAAAAATCAAATCACACTTCATTATTTAGCCAAGCAGATAAAACCCATTACATACATGTTTTCAACCTAACCAGTAACTAGTCCTCAGGTAACAGGATCTGACAACACTATTTGTCACATATAGTTCATCTAAATTTATTTGTTGGTAATTGGGGTGACCATTTGTGTTAGCTAATTGGGTTTATCCAGAGGAAAAACAAAATTCTCAAAACTTGATAACAAAAGGTAGTTTTGCAACTTGGAACAAGGTTTCTGCTTAAGTTAGGTTCCTACACTCTCACACAAATTAGGAGATAGGGGTACTATTTTCTTTGATGTTTATATTTCAAAGAAATGTCTCCCAGGCTCCTGAGAAACACATTCCTGGATAATAAAGCTGGCAAAAGATATATTTAGTGTCCAAAAGGGATTGTATACATTTGAAAGAGAAGAAAATATATGAAATTTTAGGTTTTATAAAGTAAACACTCTAAGAATGAGAAAGGAAGTGGAATCCCTTCTTATTTTCAACAGAGAATGTCTCCAAGTTTTAATTGGTATTTGCCCTCGTAATATGAAAATACCTTTTCATGTGTATATGTAAATGCATGCATGTATTCCTAGTCTGCCTTCAATATTTATTCTTAATATTCTAGTAGCTTAATTGGTACCTATAAATCAGGATTGTACCCTGTACCTTATCTTCCATTGCCAACATCAAATTTCCTTTTTTCTTCAAATAAAATATGCAGCCTTAAGTGATTCCACTTATTCAATTACATATTAATAAAGCTGCTAGTTGAGTCTAGCACATACTATCATAAATCAATGGGTGGCAATTTTTTCTTAATTCTAATTTACTTTAAAATAAATGTCCATATTGCCATCATCTGAAATTTACACATGATCTTATTGGCTTCAAACATTTCTATCCATCTTACATATCTCTCTGAAAATACATCCATATTTAGCAGGTAGAGTGTCCAAGAGAGTCATGTGCTGGTCAGCAATGAGATGCAAATCACTCCTCACAAACTTATCTTTTAAGCTTTTCAGAACACAATTTCCCATTCCAGAGTTAAGAGCAGAAGGATGATGTAGAAAAACTAAACTAGGACCAATTATCCCATTATCTTTACCTTTAGGAATCCTATTTACTTTGCTAGAGGATTTTTTTGTTTATTTATTTATTTATTTTGAGATGGAGTCTCGCTGTTGTCCAGGCTAGAGTGCAGTGGCGCGATGTCAGCTCACTGCAACCTCCGCTTCCCAGGTTCTTGCAATTGTCCTGCCTCAGCCTCCCAAGTAGCTGGGAATACAGGCACATACCTCCACGTCTGGCTAATTTTTTGTATTTTAGTAGAGACGGGGTTTCACCATGTTGCCCAGGTTGGTCTCGAACTCCTGAGCTCAGGCAATCCGCCTGCTTTGGCCTCCCAAAGTGCTGGGATTACAGGTGCGAGCCACCCAGCCCGATCTCGCTAGAGGTTTTTCATTGCTTCTGTCACTTTTTGTAGACCTGGTGGTCAAAGACTATATTTTCCTCTACCAAATGCATTAGTTTAATATATAAAAAAAAATAGACCATAACATATCTTATACATCAATGACAGATATGTTTTTAATGTTGTTTTGTGAGCAGGCCTAATGTGATTAAAATTTCATTACACATCTTCAAATATTACACACCTTCAAATCAAACAATGGTAGAAAACTAATCTATAAGACTTATAAATTTGTTTCTCCATGATTTACCTAGTCTTGGAGCTTAGTAAGGATTCCATAAATATTCTGATTGACTGAATGATTGATGGTATTACCTAAAATCTAAAATATTATGAGAAGATTTTGTTAGCTGCATAATATAAAATTGCCAGAATATTTCCTGCTCTCCAGCTTGACAAGAAGACCATTTGTATACATAGGTAGAAGACCAAAAATGAATGTCACTTATGTAAACTTTGCAGATTTAATATAACCAATATGCTTTTAGATGGCCAAATATTCCATACTTTTTAAAAATGCACACTTTGGCTAAGTATGGTGGCTTATGTCTGGAATCCAAGAACTTTGGGAGGCCGAGGCGAGCAGATCACAAGGACAAGAGATGGAGACCATCATGGCCAACATGGTGAAACCCCGTCTCTACTAAAAATACAAAAATTAGCTGGGCGTGGTGGCATGCACCTATAGTCCCAGCTACTCGGGAGGCTGAGGCAGGAGAATCGCCTGAACCTGGGAGACAAAGGTTGCAGTGAGCCGAGATTGAGCCACTGCACTCCAGCCTGGAAATAGGATGAGACTACATCTCAAAAAATACTTAAAAAGGACTAAGAATGAAAATACTTCTGTGTCTAAATATGCCTATAGGTCTAAACAGCAAAACCAATTTCAGACCAATGACAAGTAAGCTTTAGTTAGGATTATCACTAATTCCTCATTTTTTTTTTTTGTTCCTTCCTGGTGATACCAATGGGCCTAGCTTCGGAATGCATTTTAAAACTTTTTTCTTGTCTACGTTCTTAGCTATGAAATGTACTTTGAAACTCCTTGTTTCCCTCCCTTCCCACCAGACACTCTCTTGTACTGTGCTAACTTAACTAAATATATGCTTGCTTAGAGATTGCGGGGGCTAAGCCTGAAATAAACCAGGCCTGGAGACTCAGCTGCAGAAATCTTACCCATCTAGGGATAACCTTAAGATGGTTCATCCGTAACCCAGCCATTGTTAAGATGGCACCTGTCTGCATTCCAGTTTAACAATAACTCAACATAGCCATCAGAACAAGACACACAGATCCTGCACCCTGCTCCACTCCTACATTTCCATCAGAAGTTTTCTTCCTTATATTCCCTCACTTAGCCTAAAATTTGAGATAGTTTCTTGGAGGATTTACCCTGACCATCTCCTCAACTCTGGCATTTGATAAATAAAGTTGCTTTCCTTTCACCACACCTCACCTCTTGTGTATTCAGCTTCTCAGATGGTTAGCTGCCAGGCTTGAGTTCAGTTTTACTAGTAATCAGATTCTCTAATGCCTCCCATCTAGCTGTTTACCCAGAGGCTTGGAGCCATCTTATTTTACGAAGTCCATTACTTTTTTGTCCTGAGGAGCAACCCACCCTGATACCGTCAACTGAGCCTCATAGAGAGAAACTAATGAGCTAACTGAACCACATCTCTAGTGGTTACTAGTGATTTAATGGGCTTATTTTCCCAAATAACATATTTGCATCTTAATAGAAAAATAAAATGTCTTAGTGAAGAAATAAGTCTTGTAATGATTTCAGCTAGATTATGAATGCTAATCTACTTTAAAGTTCCTGGGAAAGATATAATTGTATTTATTGAACAGAAAAATGTTATTCTTAATTATTTCAAAAACATTTGGGGAAACCCATTCCTTCATGTAGTCATTCTAATTAAAGTGTGGGTCCAAACATCTAGGCAAAAATTGTTTATTCAATCTAGGCCAAATAGCACATATAAAGTAAAAATTTGGGGAGAATGAAGCTGTATTCTAAGCAATTAGTAGTTGAGTTAAAGTTATCATTTATCATACCTTTGTCTTTTTATTCTTGATTTTCAATTTTATCAGTTCCTTTGTTTCACTTTTGTACGCTCATTAAAATTGACATACAATGAATTTTATGTATTTAACAGTTATAGTTTGATGAGGTTTGATATAATCTATACACCTGTGAAATCATTATCAGGAACAACATATTCATCACTTGTAAAATTTCCATGTGCTCTTTTGTAATCTGTTCCCCTTCTTTCTATCCCTATCAAATATTTTCTGATATCTACTAATCTGCTTTGCCACTAGAGATTATTTTTCCTTTTCCAGGTTTTCCCCAAAATAGAATCAGACAGTATGTAACAGGTTTTGACTAAATAATCTTACTCAGCACAATTATTTTGAGTTTTATTCATACTGTTTTATGTAACACTAGTTTATTCTTTGTGTGGCTGATTTTCATTTCATTTTATCAATATATTGCAGGACTTTCTCCTTAGTTCATTTAAAACCCAGGTTCTTATCACTAGACCAGGAAAGATTAGGCTACAGACCCTATGAAGGGTGAAGGAGTTATATAATTTAGTGAGTGAAAAGGAAAAACAACACAGAAAAATGAAAGTGCTTCCTGTTAACAGGCCCCCATCTCACAGATTGAATCCCAGGTTACTAAACAGGATCAGGGGAGGCCAGGCGCCTCCCGTCTGCAAATGGCATAAACTTCCCTAGGCTCTAGTCCATCCTCGCAATTTGCAGTCCAGCTGAAGATTCTCCAGAGAGCCCCTTTTACTTGGCCGTCTCATTTCCTCCTCTAAAGAAGTACATCCAACTGCCATTAGACAAGGATAAGGATAGGGATAAAGATCAAGCTTAACTGCTTACTGCTGACAGGGGGCACTGTTTTAAGGAAAACAGCAGTCAGATCTCCCTCAGAGCCCTATCTAAGGGTTCTCAGAAGAAGGGATCATCGTCTGAGGCTCCATTTGCATGACCATTTTGAGTCTGATGGCCTGAAGGTGAGATGAGACAAACTGGATTATTAGAAAACATGCATCAAAATGAAACAAGAGCAGGGGTAGGGTAAGAACAGCTCAAAAATCCAAAGGCTTTTTAACAGTTTGCACAGGGAGAAGGAGACCAAAGGCCCAATTGGAAAAAAAAAAAAAAAACAACTTTCACCCTTTTGCTGGCATGTTGGGCTTCTGAGTTCCCTTCCCCTGAGCCCAATCCTAAGCCAACCAGTTTAAGGTTTGGGAAATTAACTGTTCTCAGTTTGAATGATGCATCTGAGGGGAGTGTCTTATAGTATGGAAATACAATTACCTGTCAGTGAAGAGGACATAAAAGAGGAGAAAGGGGGGGGAAAAAAAAGACTTTTTTTTTCAAAGGAGTCCCAGGGTTCAGGATGCATTTGAAAGGGGTCCAGACTGAAGATCAATACTATTAGAAAGAGGGAGCAGGCATCCCTGGTTTCTTTCTTTCTAGCAAATACCTAAGGTACATGAGGGAGGGAGAGTAAGGTATTCCTTTTTCTTTCCTCTCTCCTGTATCCCCAAGTCTGGACAGTCACTACAGGGTGCCACTCATGGGTGTTAAAGCAGCTTTCACCCATGTTAACAGGAGGGCCTGAGGGTGGGAGTATCCACTCTTACACACTTATGCCCTATCTCCCCTGCTGTCAGTAGCCTTGAATTGCCTAGATCTCATTTATGCCTAGGATTCTAGATTGACCTTTAATCCGTGAAACCATGAAACAGAAAGTGTGGCTTAATGAGCAGGAAACAGCCACACTCACCTGCACTGTGCCTCTTAACTTTCATTCTGGTCTGCCTCTGGATCCCTCAGATCCATTTTTCCTTAGCTTTGACCTGAAGCTTAAAACTGAGTTTGGGACAAAAATACGTCTCAGGTTAGGGGTTGCATGGACCCCTTAGCATAAGCCAAATGCTAAGGTGAAGCTGAGGAATCGAGTCCTCCTCCAACAAGGGAGAGAAAAGGATGTCTTGTGACATGCCCACCCAGATAACTGGTAGCTATAGTTATGTTTGCCAGGATTTGGGTGCGTGGTGCTTGGGCTTTGGTTAGCTCCCTTGGTCTCACTTTCCCAAAAAGAAAACCTCCAGGTGATAGAGACCCAACTTATTCCCTTTATCTGGCAGGATTTGCAGGATAATTGCTCAAAACTAGAATACTGATCCGTATTTCTACATTACCCATCTCTTTTATTCCTCTGAGCTGCAACCAGAGATTGCTGGTTGCTTCACAGGAACAAGTAGGGTTCATCTAAAAATGTAGTCAAAAATGTAAAAACAACCAATGAATTTAGAATTTAATGACAAATATATGATAAGTTTTGAAACATAATTTCTCTCTCTCCATTTCTTTCTCTTTCTTTTATAAAAAAGACAAATCATGATAGGACTGAGTTGTTTGGAAAATAGACCTTGGTCTTATACTTGGCCTGATTATTTACAAAAAGTATAGCAAGAATAATTATCTCTACATAGGCCTTGTTGATTGACTTTGATGGAAATCTGTTCTACAAGGAATCTTAGATAAGATATTTTAAAGCCAAGCCCAGCCATGCATTTGTATTTTCAAATATTTGTGAGTTGGGTGATCCTCTCCTCTTAGATTCCAAGATACATTTGGAGCTCTTGGGCCTTTTAGAAAGTAACATTCTTTACTGACCACAGGTCAGGAACTCTGTGTAGGGACTGTGTAGATGAGGGTATGAGACCAGTTTCTCCAAGGGGCTTTATATCAGCTCTGCAAGTCAAGCTTGACTCCTTAAAGGGAAGAGTACTCTTCCAGTCAAAGCTCTGGTAAAACAACGGGTTTCTCCAATTGTGTTCTGTTGCAAAAGGAAATGGATTCTTATTGCACTGATGCAAACAGCTATATTGCCATCAGTTAAGAATACTCACAGATAATTTTCAAATTCTAGAGGAACCTGTCAGAAAGAAACAAACATGCTCCAAATTTTGTTCACAGGAGTATATCTTACTCAATTATTAAGTGCTGTAAATAGTAAAAATAAGTTTTATTGACTCTGAAAAACAAAACAATGATAAGGAATATTTCAAGCAAAAGTCAAAAAGTTTGCTTCAGCTTTCTGGATTCATTCAGTTAGCTCTTATTTTGCTTGATATTCATGAACATTTCATCTCTTCATGAGTCCTGTACATTTTTCCTTTATTCCAATGTCATAACCTCCAAAGTTATCAGAAACCTGTATTTGAGAGCACCTGTCAATGATCTATAGCTTATTATAAACCATCTTTTGAAAAGCATTAAACAGACAATAATTGTCTGTTAATAACAAAATGTCCAGGGCAGTTACAGTTAGAAACACAATTGACAAACAAATTTGGTTACTTCTGTGTTTACAATAATGTAACACAACCACCTTAATTATAATTGATAGCATATAGTTTAGACATTAGAATTTTAGAAATTTCATATAATTTTGGAACATATACTACTATTATTCACCAAGATATAGACTAAAGAAGATTGAACACCATTTTGGCAATCTCATGTACCTAAACATGTCAAATAATCCTATTTACCTCTATTTTCTGGATACTCCAGGGGCCCTTCTGAAGCATCTGAAATAACAGGTGTCAGGAAAAACAATTTTGAAACCGAAGTTTAATTTTGAGAAGCCTATTAAATGTGTTAGAGGTTTAAAACACTTGATGTTATGAAATAGAATTCCAGATTTTCATAAGTTACTTATTTTGCCAAAAGACTCAGAAACTTAAAAAAACAAAAACCTTTTATAACCCTTTACAAATTTTGCTAAAGAATAGTGCGTCAAGAGTATCTTGCTGTGCTTTTTATTTTTATGCTCAATTTACAGAAAAAAAACATGTAATACCCTTTTGAATTTAAATAATATGTTCACACAGAGAATGTAGTCAATATGTTTACGCACAGAAGTTTTGCCAGATTAATTCTTACAATCCTTCCACCACTTGTTTGAACTTTTAGCTTTAGCTTACCTAATTTAAAACAATCCTTTAACGTTAGGCAATAATTTACATTTATGTGCCTTCTTACAATCTTTTACTAAAAACAGATTTTACTGTTCTTACACACTATTCATATACTCTCAATAACATATTATAATGGTAACACCTTGCAATTTTTAACTTAATGTGAAACCTGGTAAGTTGTTTTAATTATGTGCTAGGTGCAGCCAAGGTTTGACTCCTTCTAACATAATTAAGGGTATGGTTAGTTCCATGTGTTCCCAGGCCTTACCAAGATGAACAGTTCTCAAAACACCAAGAGAAGTTTAGAACTTTAAAACATAGAGCCAGTCTAGTATCTGACCTACATAATCTAGTCCACCTATTTATATTTTGACATCAGCATTTACCAATAATCCTTAAGGCTGTTTTTATTTCTCAAAGATTAAAGTCACATGAACTGAAAGGTATCACAGCCTTTATCTTCTCTTTAAAAAAATATTTGATCAAAGTGTTCATCTTCCTTTAGGCCAATTAATTAGAGCTCTTTTTATAGACATCACGCACACATTAACTACACAGACAGGCAGAAGAAAACCCAGTCCCAATAAGAACTTATGTTTACTCGTCTACTATTTGCATTATTAGCCTTTGGTGCTTTTAATTTATGGGGTTCCATGAGGAAAATAGAGGCCTCTACCCTCTCATGCATGCATTAAAAGTGGCAAGGCAAAATAAAAAAAAATAATAATTCAGTCAAATGAGAAAATCCTTTTTACCATAAAACAAGATCCAAGAAAAAAAAAAATAATTATCATAAAACAGAAAGAACTCATTCCCTAAGCTAGGATCCCAGGGCACTTTTGTAAAATGGCAGAGGCTAGAACAAAATATTGCCACATGGTTATAGGTCTTGAACACAAGGACGTAAAACAACATGGAGGCCTGCAGCAAAGTTTGCTGTGGACCATATAGAAAGACACGCAAAGCACATCAGATTGGCTAGTTTAAGATCAACCTCGCAAAGCCTTTCTCACAATTAAAACTCTACAGAAAATATAAACAGTGCTCCCTAACATTCCTGGCCTAGCTAAACATCTTCTAAAAGGAAAAATCTTCCTTTCAAAGTTAACTGCTGACAAGGTGAAGATCAAAGGATGCCTGGGGGAAGAAACTCTTATTCTTATGTAAATTGTTTCTCCATCAGGGGGAGACATTTTCTTACTGTGGGACGGAGGTGGATTCCCTGGCTGAAGTGGGGGAGATTCCACCATGAGAGGTGGCGAACACCAAGCCAGCCACGTGGGGCCCTTGGGTCATGCATCCTAGCCCTGCTAAGGAAGGGAAGGTGGCAGGAAACTGCTGCTTGCTTGGTCATCCATGCTGAAAAAGAAAGTAAAAGGCCATGGAAAGGCTGGGTTGGACTGAGGCCAACATTTCCAACCCCAGGAGCAACAGGGGTTGGGGCCCAGTTTCATCTATGCTCAGGAGCTTGAAGGAAAGGATGCTTAGAAGTGAAAGAAAAAGCTTTTTTTTTTGTTTTGTTTTGCATCATATTCACCCTTCTCAAGCCCCAAGTTGGGTACCAAAAATGTTGCAGGACTTTCTTCTTAGTTCAGCTAAAAATTAGGTTCTTGACTCATGAACAGGAAAGTTTAGGCTCTCAGACAGTTTGAAGGGTGATGGGCTTATGAAATTTATTGCACAGAAAGAAAAAAGAAAAAACAGCATAGCATAGTGAGGGTTCCTGTTAACAGACCCCCATATCACAGATTGAATCCCACATTACCACACAAGATCAAGAGGGGCCAGTACCTCCCCACTGCAAACGACATAAACTTCTCAGGGCTCCACTCTATCTCTGCAATGCCCTGGCCAGTTGGAGATTCTCCACGGAACCCTTTCTACTTGGCTGTCTCAGGTAGACCTTACTTTGTTTATCTAGTTACCTCTTGATGAAGATGTGTATAACCTTTAGTTTCTAGCTATTTCAAATAAAGCTACTGAAATGTATATAACATTTTTGCATACATATATGCTTTCATTTATCTTGGTTGGCTTATCTAGGAGTAGAATGCTTGTATCATATGAGAGGTTCATGTTTAGCTTTTTAAAAAATAAACTTAATTTTAAAACAGTTGTAAATTTATAGAAAAACTGCAAATTACTGCAGAAAGTTTTTATATACCTCATACTCCCTTCTCCTATTATTAACATCTTATATTAGAATACAGTACACTTGCCACAATTATTAAACTAATATTGACACATGATCAATAACTAAAGAACTAAAGTTTATTCAATCTACGACATACATGTTCTCATAATAAACAATAAGTAAGCCTCGTGTAAGACTTGACAGCACTATTTGCCACACCTAGTTGAATCTAAATTCAGCTATTTGGCTTTATCCAAAAGAAAAATTAATTCATATCTTTATGATAAGATGTGGCCTTTCAATTTTGGGTGAGTTGAGTGCCTATGGTAAACTCCTAAGCTTCCTCAGAAAATGAGAGATAGGGGCCCTGTCTTCCTGATTATTACATTTTAAAAGATACTTCTCAGGTCCTTGAGAAAGACATTCCAGGGTTGTCAAAATATTACCTCCCAGCAGGAAGAGATCTAGTTGAAGATATTTGCCCAGCACAGGAGCTTAGTGTGGTCTCACAGTGGAAGCCAAAGTCTCTGCCAAGAAGCTTATTTAGCTTAAAAATATTTACATACATTTCAAAGAGACAGGAAAATAACAAAATTATAAGTTCACTAGCTTAAATGCTCCTTGAAAAGAGAGGAGGCAAGGAATCTCTTCCCTTAATTTCAACAGGGAGAATTAAATCTCTTTTTAAAAAATTATATTTGCCCTGATACTTCTCACTGACATTGCGTCCCTACTTTCTATCAATTTTTGAGATAGACGTGTTGAAATTTCTTACAATAATTATGGACTTGTCCGCTTCTCCTTGAGGTCTGTCAGTTTTGCTACATGTGTGTTGAAGCACTGAGACATAAATGCTCAAGAGTTTTATGAGTTTTTGATAAATTGACTCATTTTGAATAAGAAATAACCTTGGTAATAGTCTTTCTCTGAAATATAATTTGTATCTTGGTAATATGCATATTCTAGCTTTCATTTGATTAATACTAAAATATATACATTCTGAAAAACATCTTTGAAAAGTAACAAGCTATTTAAAGCAAGATCAAGATGGTTGATGTTAAAAGATGTTTTAAAAAATATTTTCAAAAGATGGAAGTGGAAGGCTCTGACTTCCACTGCTAAACCAGACTGAACCCTTGCTCTAGGCTGGTTTTAAATTCATTAAATTGCTATTCATTTTTCTGTCTTGTGTGTTCTTGTTTCCCTCTCCTCTTCTGTCTTTTTAAATTAATTGTGTATTGTTTAAATTCTACCTTATCTTCTTTTTCTATGTATTAGCTACTTCTCTCTAGTTTTTTTTTTTATCATTTTGGTTTTTAGAGGGCTTATAGTATTAAGTTCAGTCAAAAGCTGCTTCTTTACACATTTAAAAAGTTCTCTGTACATAATAAACTGTAACCTAACTGAAAGTGTAAGCAGACTGTAACTTATTCTTGTGCCAATAACTGAGTTTTGGCCAATAAAAGGCAGCCAACTGTTCAAACCTAGTTCAAATAAGTCAAATGCTGAGATATTCACCAGCCCAGCTGTTTGGGTCCCTAACTACAATTTTCTGTATGCCACTTCTCTTTGTCCATAAATTTTCTTCCAACATGTGGTTGTTCTAGAGCCTCTCTTCACCTATTCTGGTTCAAGAGTTGCCTGTTTTGTGAATCATTATTTGCTCAATTAAATTTGATTAAATTTAATCTAAGATTTTTTTGATCAATAGTAATACCTTTAACTTACATTTGTATATTGTAGGTCATATTGTATCATTTTATGTGTCATATGCAAAACTTAAAATAATACTTGTCTATACCGAAACCCATCCCCACTTCTTGTTCTTTGGGCTATTATTTCTATTGTTTGTTTCTATATATAATGTAAACCACAGAATATATTGTTGATTTTGCTTTAAATAGCTACTTACTTTTAAATGATGTTTTTAAGATAAAAAACATTTAAAAAATATTTTATACAGTTATCATTTATACTGTTCTTTATTTCTTTGTGTGATACTGATATCCCTACAGTAACTTTATTCTTCTTCCTGAAAGACTACCTTTAACATTTCTAGAGATGTGGGACTGCTACTTTGGAAATGTTTTAGACTTTTTATGTCAAATGTAGTATACACATCAAAATATAAACATAATTCAAATACAAATTTAAACTTTTTTTATTCTGGTCACATATTTTGAACTTTGTAAATTGCACTTTTATGCTTTTAATAAAATTAGAAAAAAAATACTATTATTTATTTAAATACTATTTCTATTTTTCTTTCTCTCATTTTGAAACTCCAATAGCACTGTTAGAGGTATTGGCAATATGAAATTGTCCCATGACTCACTAATACTAGTTTTTTGCTTGTTTGTTTTTAAATTTGTATAGTTTATATTTGGCTGTCATCAACTTAATTTGCCTTTTCTGTTGAAATATCTAGTTTTCTATTAACCTGAAATGTTTAATCTTAGATAATGCAGATATTGTAGTTTGCATCTGTAGAAGTTTGATTTGGGCCTTTTTCTTTCTACCCTATCTGTACTTAGTATACAATCCCTTCTCAACCTCTGTAAATATATAGAATATATTCTAAATGTTCTACTCTTTTTGTCTACTAGTTCTATTGTTGCTCTAATGTCAAAGTTTCTTAATATTAATAGTTTTTTTCTCATATGGATCATATTTTCTTGTACTTTTGCATTCTGATTTTTAGTTGGATGCATTTTATGAATTTTATCTTGTTGAAAGCTGGATGTGTTTTATTTTCATATTTATTTACCTATATTTTGCAATACAATTAAGTTGCTTGGAAAGTTTTTTTGAGTTTTGCTTTTAACATTTCTGGTATGACACCAGTACTCTTTGGTTTGCTTTTTCTCTCATTACTGAGGCAAAACCCTTTGAATTAGTCTCCCTAAAGCCCTATGAGAGCATTTTTCAGCCTTACTGGAGAGTAAAATATTCTCAGCTCTATTTGAGCTCCAGGGGTTGTTCTCTTTGTTCCTACTGGTTAATTCTTCTCCCAACCTCATTGAGTTTTCTTAAAATCCATTGATCCATACTAAGCTAAAAACTCAGAAGAGATACTTGCAAGTCTCTATGAAAATTTCTCTCTGAGAAACTTTCCAATTGGCATGGTTTCACTTCATTCTCAGCTTTGTTACCTTAACTTAGAGAGTTCATTGGATTCTTCCAGATTTTCATCTCTTTGATGCAGCCTAGAAATTGCTTTCTGTTAGTAAACCTGTTCAACACTAGAGATGCAATTTTTTAATTGTTATTTTGTTTGTTTTTCTGATACAGGTACAATTGATTTAATTCTACCCCAACCACCATGGTAGAAGCCAAGTTTGTAACTATTAACAAATTCATTTGAGCATTTGTGATTGCCTTTATTTGTATTTGTTCCTTGAATTTTCCTTTGAATCAAGTTTTAACACCTGTGTTTCCTTTATTAATTATAAAACAGTTGAAATGTGTTCATTTTATATTTGAAAAATACATGGTTTTACCTATTATAAAAAGTATACTTAAAAAGTTTTATGTGTAATAATCCAGTGGGTAGAATTTTTTTAAATATTGTCCAATTGATAGATATTTTAATATTATAATTTTTGCTACTATAAACTTATCACATTTATTTCATGCTCTTTTAGTTGATTCTCACACTACTGTAAAGAAATCCCCAAGATTGAGTAATTTATAAAGAAAAGAGGTTTAATTTACTCACAGTTCTGCATGGCTGGGGAGGCCTCAGGAAACTTACAGTCATGGTAGAAGGGGAAGCAAACATGTCCTTCTTCATGTGGTGGCAGGAGAGAGAAGTGCCGAGCCAAGCAGGAAAAGATCCTTAAAAGCCATCAGACCATTTGATAGGTGTACCTGAATGTGATGAAGAGAATGAATCCAAGCTGGAAAATACTCTTCAGGATATTATCCAGGAAAACTTCCCCAACCTAGCAAGGCAGGCCAATATTCAAGTCCAGGAAATACAGAGAACACCACAAA
>CAUYQU010075312.1:0-25199 GCA_963574635.1 Cheracebus regulus
CCTAATCAATTTAAAAAAAAATAATTTTTTAAAATTTTTTTTTTTTTTTTTTTTTTTTTTTTTTTTTTGGTCTATGGGTAAATAGTATTTGAGCCTGGGCTTAAGTTTGGTTGGTCTGACACTTAAACCCCTTAACTTTCAACTAAACAGTTCTCTCTGTAATGACAATATGAGGCTTTTGATGATAAGAAATAGAAACTAAGTCATATATAGTGCTATGGAAGTACTGAGGAGGACGTAAGGGACTCCATATGAGAAGACTCAAGAAGGCTTCATGGTGAAATTTTCCAAAAGGATGGTAACTCAAGAATTGGTGCAACAGAAATCACAGCTTTTCCAAATACTAAAAGGGAAAATTATTAAAAGCACCAATGGCACATTTTGAACATTGGGAAGATCCAAAAATTAGGTGTTCATAGGCCACTCTAGCTTTGCTAAATTGTGGTGTGTTTTAAGAATAGGAAAAAATGAGGTTCAGAAACGTTATAAGGAATTTTCAGGATTAAATTACACATAAAATACATGAGAGAAACAGAAATTAAATGCTGGTATTGGGATCATATCCTGAGTTGTAATGTTATAAGTGTTTCTGTATGTATTCTCCTTCCTTTATGTATGGAAGTTTCATCTAGGTCTCAAGGTTAGTAGGCATTTTCTGGAGAAAATGGTGTATTGGGTACCACTCCCTCAACTTGAGTTGCCTGCCACCATCTAATTCAAGTCTTGAATGCAAGTAGTATTTCTTGCAAGTACCTCTACTAATAGATAATAGATATTTCTATTATTATCCACAGATTACAGAAGAGGGTTGCTAGGAGGAATATCACAAGATGCTGTCTGAAGAGAAAGACTGTGGAAAACCATGGCTTCAATGAACTCAGAGGTCAGGACCAGAAAAGGAAATGAGAGGTCACTAAAGCCAAGTGTTAATTTCTTGGGATTTCTTCTGTACATGCAAAGAACTCCAGACCATCCATGATTCCTCATAAATAAGAGACATATTTTAACAATTATGGTCTGAGATGGAACATGACAATTTAGGAGTCATTGGGACCACCCCCTGTCCCACTTTACAATGTTGCTCTGCTTTGACTACAAATCTGTCTAACGGTTTTTAAATTTTTCTTTAATTCAACCTCTAAAGTTTGAGAGCAATGTCATCTTTGTCAAGTCTGATTGTTGAGTATGTGGATGGATGTTTCTGGCACAATGTTAGAGCTATAAATAATGATATTTCAAATAAACTTTCAAAAAGATCTTTCAATATAAAAATTCTTTTCTATGAATTACATACTAAGTACTATGCTAGTAACAGAAAAAGGATGTGCCCAACATACTTCTCTTGCCTTTCAAGACATGGAGTTAAATTGGACATGGAGTTTAATTGGATAAATTATAGAAGCAAATAAGTGATAAAACATTTGATTTGGCTATCCTGTGGAAGAACTAAGCAGACAGTGTTTTGAAAGCACAGAGACCAAATATTTATCTAAGTCTACCAAGGCTAGGTATCCTGTTTGAGGCTGTGTTAGAATGAGTCTAGGAGGGAAGCAAATTTTACAACAGGGAGTATCAAAAAGTAAGGCCAGGCTGAGGTCCTGACACCTGAAAACATATGGTGATGTGAGGGGATCTCTCAGTGGGTTTCATTACTGTGTTTCTCAATGTATGAAATTCTCCAAGTTACAAAACAATCAGTATCTTTATTTATTTAAGAAATATGTACCAAAGAGTTCCCATTCATTTAGATGCTGGAAATATAGCACCGAATAGGATTAAAGAGATCCTTTTTTTCTCCAAAGACCTGATCATGTGGAATAAATGTAAATAAATAGAAATACAAAAAATCTTGACATGATAGAACAAAATAGATGAATGAGGAGCTAAATGTTTTAGTTACAGTGGACAGAATGATATTTGAGTTACCATGTGAAGTTTTTGTGATCAAGGAAAACCATAGTAAAGGGAAAACCATAGTAAACCATAGTAAAGGGAAATGTTTATGTTAGTTGCTCTCCTGAAGCGAATCAGTGACATACACAAGAATGAATATGTGGTCCAGATTATAGTGGATAAAGCTAAAAGAAACACAACAGATGTGGAAACCTAGGAAGAGACCATATTATCCAGGTTCTTGTCAGCCAAGATAAAGAGCTCAGATTTACTTTACATGAATGAGAAGGCAATGGCAGAGACCTAAAAGCAGGGGGACGATATGATCTGATTTATATGTTAAAAATAATCACTCTGGCTCTTATATGAAAATCAGATTGTAGGCGACATGAATGAAAGTGGGAAACCCAGATAGAAGGCTTTTATCATAAGGCAAGGAACGTATTGTCTTGACTTTATGGAGTGGTAATACAGATAGAAGAAATACCCAGAATTCACATATACTTTGGATATAAAATTGGTAGTAATGGCAGTTGCATTACATGCTCAAAATAAAGATGGAATCTAAAAATGACTCCTAGAAGTTTTGGCTTGAACAACTATGTAATTTGTGGGGCCAGTTACAAAGATTAGGAAGATGAGAGAAGTGGATTTGTTTATCAAGACTGACATTCTAACTTCTCAATGATGGACAACAGAAAAGGATAACAGAAATTAGAGTCTTGTAGAAATTCTTACATGGGATGTGTTAGAGACTGTATTAGGTTTTTCAGAGATCAGAACCATTTGGTGAGAGAGACGAGTTTTTTTGAGGAATTGGCTCATGAAGTCATGGTGGCTGAGGACTCCTATGATCTGTTGTCTGTAAACTGGAGGAAAACCAGTATTGCAGTTCTGTCTGAGTTCTAAGGGCCAAGAATCAGGGGAGATAAGATGTAAATCCCACTCTGAAATCAAGAAATGATGAAATAAGATATCCCATCTCAAACAGTAAGGCAGAAAAAAAGTGAACAGATTTCCTCTTCCTGTCCTTTATTCCTTCAATATACTCAATGGTGCCCATGGATACTGGGGAAGCCAATTTACTTTACTGGGTCCATTGATTCAAATGCCAACTTTATCTGGAAACACCATCACAGACACACCCCAGAACAATGTCTAATTTGCACATCTTGTGACCTAGTTAAGTTGCCATATAAAATTTATCATCATAAGGATCATCTAGAAAGCATTTTGATTTTTCTATATATCAATACCTGAGTCAATAAAGATCGTAAGAGACATGATAAATTTCAGAAAGAAAAGGTAAGTCAAACTGATAATATTATATATTTCAGCTTTATATAAATTAAAAATATAAAACTCCACTTCAGTTACTTAGTTCATTTTTGGTTGAGGTATGATGTACTTACTAACTGGAAATATTAGTTCATGCAAATGAGGAGATAATATCCTGAAACCTTTATGTGTGTTTACCTAAGAGTAGAAAAAAGGCAAATGTAGCTCTATCTGTAAACATAATACACTGTCCAGAAAGCATTTCTGAGATATATTATTTCTCTCTGGACTGAATACTAAATCTGAAGAGAAGAAAAATTTGGCCTTTGTGGTTTAGGTATGATAAAAATTACAGAAGAAACACCCTCAAACAAATGATTTTTTTTGTTTGTTATTGCTACTTACTGATAAATTTATCGAGTTGTTTGGAAGTTTAGCGATTTGGCAACTAATATATGTTGGATGCATAGAATTGAAGCAATATCCGTCGAAGAAGAGAAGTCTCATGCGAAGCAAGTATAAGAAATTCTTATATTAAAAGCTTATTTAGGAGAATGCATCTAATCTGTTATGCAGTTATCATGCAGTGAGCTGTGTGCTACAGGTGTGGGGCTTGGATAAAGGTAGAAAGACTCACTCTTCTTCTTCAGAGGTTAATGTCTTCTGTAGTAGTTTGACACAGTTCTTGTTTTTTTTATTTATTTATTTTTTATGGTACTTTAAATTCTAGGAAACATTGCAGAACATAACAGATTTGTTACATAGGGATACATGTGCCATGGTGGTTTGCTGCACACCTCAACTCATCATCTATACTAGGTATTTCTCCTAATGCTATCCCTCCCCTATCCCCCAACCCCCTGACAGGCCCCAGTGTGCAATGTTTCCTTCTCTGTGTCTATGTGTTCTCATTTGTTCAATCCCAGTTATGAGTGAGAACATGCGGTGTTTGGTTTTCTGTTCTTGTTAGTTTGCTGAGAATGATGGTTTCCAGCTTCATCCATGTCCCTGTGGACATGAACTCATCCTCTTTGATGACTGCATACTGTTCCATGGTATATATGTGTCACATTTTCTTTATCCAATCTATCGTTGATGGGCATTGGGTTGGTTCCAAGTCTTTGCTATTGTGAATAGTGCTGCAGTAAACATATGTGCATGTGTCATTACGGTACAATGATTTATAATCTTTTGGGTATATACCCAGTAATGGGTTTGCTGGGTCAAATATTATTCATAGTTCCAGATCCTTGAGAAATTGCCACACTGTCTTCCAAAATGATTGAACTAATTTACACTCCCACCAACAATATACAAGTGTTCCTATTTCTCCTCATCTCCAGCATCTGTTGCTTCCTGATTTTTTTAATGATCACCATTCTAACTGGTGTGAAATGATATCTCAATGTGGTTTGATTTGTATTTTTCTAATGACCAGTGATGATGAGCTTTTCTTTCATTAAAAAAAACTAATTTTTTTTTTATGGTTTTAGGTCTTATGTTTAAGACTTTAATCCATCTTGAGTTGATTTTTGTATAAGGTGGAAGGAGTCCAGTTTCAGTTTTCTGCATATGGCTAGCCAGTTTTCCCAACATGATTTATTAAAAAGAGAATCCTTTCCCTGTTGCCTGTTTTCATCAGGTTTGTCAAAAGCAGATGGTTGTAGATGGGTGGCATTACTTCTGAGGCCTCTGTTGTGTTTCATTGGTATATATATATATCTGTTTTGGTACCAGTACCATACTGCTTTGGTTACTGCAGCCTTGTAGTATAGTTTGAAGTCAGGGAGTGTGATGCCTCCAGCTTTGTTCTTTTCACTTAGGATTGTCTTGGCTATATGGGCTCTTTTTTGGTTCCATATGAAATTTAAAGTAGTTTTTTTCTGATTCTGTGAAGAAAGTCAATGGAAGTTTGATGGAGTTAGCATTGAATCTACAAATTACTTTGGGCAGTAAGGCCATTTTCATGATATTGATTCTTCCTGTCCATGAGCATGGAATGATTTTCCATTTGTTTGTGTTCTCTCTTCTCCTTGAACAGTGATTTGTAGTTCTCCTTGACGAGGTCCTTCACATCTCTTGTAAGTTTTATTCCTAGGTATTTTATTCTCTTTGTAGCAATTGGGAATTTGAGCTGATTAACCTTTATCAACTTAAGTATAGTATAATTTATGCTTATGGATTAGTTTTCTGAGGGTTATTATCTTAAGTGGGTCATGAACTCTATTAAACTTTTTGAAAATACATCTATAGAAAAGTATATTTGCAAACTAAAAGTTCTTATAAATTCTATTGCAATAAAAAGATTTATTTGGTTTATTCCTGGACTTCCTAAAGATAATTAACTATTATTATTTTCACTGAATAACCAATGTTATCTTTCTAAATAGATGTCTTTTGTAAATAAAATTTAAACATCATTATTGGAATCAATAGACATTACTATTAGAATCAATAGAGAAACTGAGGATTTTTAAGATGTGAGAAGATATGATCAAATCTAATATAATTTCCTTCCTTTTAATAGGGTCATATTCAGATATCATCATCTATTTATTGAGCATCTATACTGCACATAACTCTGTGATTAGTGTAATTGGAATTAAAGCAGTAGGGTAAGTCACAGAACTTGTTCACACAGAGCTAATTGGAGAGATAAATTTAACACACTGAGATAATTAGATGATGTGACCTATCACATATGACAGTATGTAAAAGGAAGAGGCAAAGTGTGAGGAAGCTGTCAATTGACATTCAGAAAAGAGAAAAGGTCAAGGAATTTCAGATGGCTGAAGAAATCAATGTGCAAGAAGTTGAGCTTGTTTTTTTTAGGCTTGGTTCCCCATTAAGAAGAGAGCATTTGTGAAACCATGATTGTTCACATAGGTTATTGCAATAGTCTATGTCTACTCCATTTCCAATCTTCTCCTCTGTCAAATTTTGGAAATCTCTATTAACAAATAAACACCTGAAAACATCACATCCTAAAAGGGCCAAGATCCTAAAATTGCCTCTCAATCATGTAAAATTCTGTTGATTTAAAACAAATCCACATAAATACACGTTTTACAAGAAGACATATCCAATAATATTTATTTTTGCTCACTTGAGTTTTGCTCTTTGTAGTTGTTTTTAATTTGGTTCTGTATATATTTGCAGTTTGTGATGTTCCAGGTTTTCCTGAAACATATATCCTAGTCAAAATAAACTTCTAGGCTGGTTTTAAGGTCCTTCATGGGGAAGAATGGCCTTATTTTATTAATCAATGACCTCCATGCCAACGTAAATGACCCTCGCTTACTTAGCCAAATCCTCTCCCTTTGCTTTTGACAAAACAAGATTCTCCCTCTCAATAGCCTTTTCTGAAGACACTTAGAAATGTCCTTCTTCCTATTAGTACTTAACTACATACACTATATTTACCCATTAGGTTCTCATCACAGTAATTGGGCACAGAGATCAGATGTAAACCCCCAGGAGTTAGGCAGCCTTTTAGTGAAAGTGGCAAAGTGTATTGAGTGAGTTATTTTATAAGTAAAGAAAATACTCCTAAAATGTTAATATGTTGGAGATGAAAAAGATTCAAACTAGTTAAACATCTGTATTATCTTTAGATAACAATGGTTATTTGGCAGTGGTGGGGAGGTCGAACAAAATCGTAACTCAATTCCAAGTAAGCATTTATTTGTCATGTTTACTGAACATAGAAATGATCAAGTACTTTCAGGAAAACAAAGATTTATATGACACAGTCTTTAGATTGTAATCTTTTAATATACAGTGACTTGTTCAGTGACATCCTCTGTAAAAGAAACTTGCTCTCAAACTGGACTCCACAGACATTAACAGTTGGTGAAGCTAATGATCATGGTTTAAGAAAAAATCAGCAAAAAGTGCCACAGATCTTTCATCATCACTATCACTGATATCACCTTATCTCACTTCCCAATATTTTTCTTTGGTGTATTAAGGTATCAGGTAAACCACAGTTGAAGGAAACATTTTTGTTTGGCTTAATAACAGCCCAACAATTTTTCAGAAATCCCTTCTAGCTTGTATGTATGATTATCTTCTATTCATACACACAAAAAGCTGCATATTTTAATGTGACCCCATTTTCTGTGACAAAAAAGAAAATTGGAAAATGATTTTGAAGTTTTCTAAATGCAGTAAAGACAATACTGGATTTTTTTCTCAATAAAAAGAACATAGAGTTTTTATTCTATAACATTTTTTCTATCTTAGCAGGAAGATCATTGACAGGAATGCAGGTGTGTTGTACTAAGTTGCCACGACCACTGTATCACTGACCTGTAAACTAGCAAGAAATATTTAACAATCTTGTCAATGTTTGCAGTGGGAAAAGGCATTTTCATGTCTTTATGTTTCTTACTACTTGGAATGTTACTGAAGTCCCATGTTGAATTGATGAAGTACTAGACTATTATAGTTTATCAAACATATAATTTAGGCTCATATTATTTATAAATTTGTATATGACAATATCCAAGCACATTCTACATTGAAAAATGTAGAAACAAGTTTTTCTAGCAATAGGGTGGTTTTATAATCACCATGATGATTGCAACCACTGATGCTTTTGTAATCACACTGCAACATGATCATTCTCTTCTCTTTTATCCAAAGCTGATAATGATAAAGAATGGCACACACTCCACAGTAAGTTCCTTAAAAGGGCATTATAAACACCCTCACAAATGTGCTAGTGGGATAAAGATGAAGAGGTCTTTGGATTGTTTTCTAAGATTCATCCTTCATATTTAGATAGAGATGTATGCATAAGATCATTAAATCAATTTACCAGACTGTACCCCACCAACTCATCACTAAAATCAAGGCTGCTAAAATCCCTCTGATCAATTAGGGGAGAACGTGGTAACCAATACAAAGTTAAGTGATTTGGGAAGGTCTCTTCTAACTACCCAGCTTAATTGTAACACAAATGTTCATGTCATGACCATCTTGAAAGATGAAGGGTCTTGTCCTGGCCTACATAAAAGAACCTAATAAAGATAAATGATAACTTTCTGGGATCCCACTTTGGAATTGTTCCATGTTCACTGTTTCTGAGTATTTCCTTTATGGCTTAGCCTGTTGACTACTCCCGCATGGCCCGACCTTCTCTGATGCCGGCTTTGACTCATGAACTCCATTTTGATTCCCACTCCAAGATTGGACGGCCCAGTTTAAAAAAACATATATATATATGCATAGGCTTATTCTTGGGTGACCCATTGAATATAGAAATATGGTCTTTGAGTTTTAAAAGGTTTGTATTTGGGGAATTGAAATGTTCAGTTATCACTTTCTGCAGAATAGCTCCTCTGTATTGCATTATTGGGTAAGGAAAGTTCAGTTTGTTCTTATTGGATCTGAAAGGCAGGAAAAGGGAATGTGGGTCAGTGTCCTGGCAGGAAGATATGGCACACTCAAATCAAGAAACTAAGGATGATTTAATGAATATATAATTTCATGTGTTTGGATATAGTTGAGGAAAACGAAGAACTGTATGCCTAATGTCAAAGCTAACAACAGAAAGGAACCAGCTAATATTATTAGTCTTGACTGGAAAACAAGAACAAATGGTTGCTGGAAGTTGAAAAGGAAGGTAAAGCTTTCAGCTGTAGAATAGAAGACAGGACCTACAGCAAAGAAAGGTGATTGTGCCAATTTATTTTGTGCACTGATTATGAGGGGCCAGAATAAGGACAAGAAAGAATTAGGCAGAAACAAAGGGAGTAAAATACTGTTGAACTTTGTTAATTGATTAGTTATTATGGGATATTAATTTCATAAGTATCTATGAAATGCTGATAAATTTGATTTTTATCATTATTCCACATATTAAGAAACCAAGAATCTAAAACCTGAAGTAACTAGATCAAAATCACATATAATCACCTTATCATACAGGCTGATATTTATAGCCCTCGGGTGTTGAACTGCCATCTAATGACAGTTCTAGGCAGGACCAAAAACATGATCCCATTTATTTGTGCCACCAGTGTTTCTGCAAGATTCTCGAAGCATGTTCCTTGTGGTGGTAAGTCTTGTCAAGTTCTACTTTCAAAAAAGAATTAAGACATCTCTTAATTTTCATGTAATCATTAGCCTGGTATTTTTGCTCATGTCCAGCATATAAGGCTTTTTCCCATTACCAGAGAACAATATAGGAACCATCACTTTAGGCTGAGGCTTTCATTATCTTCACAAGACAGCTATGTTTAGAAATAAGATTTCCAATATGTTCCCTACTGCCCTTTCTCCTAAACATACATTGGGAAAAATATTTTTGTAACAATTAGAATTAAATTCAATGCATAATTTTGGAATGTCTTAATATCGCTTACACTTATGAAATAGATAATAACCGACAGTGACCTCATGTTTTCCAGAGATTATGAATCTATGCTTGTCTTCAACTACTGAGTGGGGAAAAATTATGCTTCCTGAATACACCTGGAAGGAAAAGAAGAAATGTTTCTCAGGCAAGATATCAGGAGATAATAGATTATTAAATTATCATTCATAGAAAGGGATTTAGCAAATATGTGAACTAATTGTCTCCTTACACATCTGGTGCTGAAAGACTGTATACCTGTCTACTGTGCCAAAATAAATAAATAAATAATCTCCACCTTTTCATAAACTCGGCTCATAGAGTTACTCATTTAGCAATTGTTTGTTGGGTGCCCTTTCCTGCTACAGAATATACTGAGTTCTGAGTACACAACTGCAAATGAAATTTTTTTGCATGGTCTCTGACTTCTTGAATCTAACAGAGTAGGGAGAAACAGCTGAAATATACATAACAAAAAATATTATATATTGTGAAAAGCGTTATCCATATAAAGAATCACAAGTGTATCCCACACAAGGTGCTTAGGCAAGAGGGCACAAATGGAGACAGAAATCTAAGCGGTCAGCCATGTGTCATGATGTTGGGTTGTGGCAGCTTGGAGGAAAAGTATTATTTGTTCACAATAGAGAGGGTGACATTTTTCAACCCATCTTTTGGAAGAGAAATATTTTTCTAAATCATACAGAGACATTATAAGAAATAAAGATTTCTGAACTACTGTGAGGAAACATTTTGACTTTCTATGAAGGAAAATATTAAAGATCTTTTGGAAGAGAAAAATTTGCTAAATTATACAGAGACACTACAAGAAATAAAGATTTCTGAACTACTGTGAGGAAATATTTTGACTTTCTATGAAAGAAAATATTAAAGAAGCCTGATTTCATTGGGTTAGCCTGGAGATCCTCAAATGAAAAACAAAAGACATTTAAGCTAACATTTAAAGGACAAGAAAAAATTAACCAGGTCAGGAGAGAAATAGAGAGTTAACATAGGATCACAAGGCAGATGATCCCCACGCTGGAAAAGAGCCTGACTAATTTGGAAGAAGTAGGTTGTTGTCAGATTTCAGTGGGAGAAAGGAAATTTAACATGAGATATGGTTGTAGAGACAGGTAGTGAAAAAAAATCATACAGGATCTTGTAGAACATCATGGCGAATATCCATTGCATTTATTCAATTGGGTGGTCATATGTTGACTGCAGGATGACTGTAAGTGCTGATACTGAAGAAGCAAATGAAGAGACAAGTTCAGAAAACAAGAACATTTTCTCCTGGAGATGGAATTCTGTTATTTTTAATAAGTGAATTCACTTAGTGATTAAAATAACTAATGAGTACTAGGCTTCATACCTGGGTAATGAAATAACCTGTACAACAAATCCCCATGACACACATTTACCTATGTAACAAACCCACACATGTACCACTGAACTTAAAATAAAAAAAAATAAAGAGAATGAAAGAAGATCCAGTTACTGTATTGAGGAAAAATTAGAGTAGAAGAGAAGATTGCAAGAAGACGGAATGAGTTCAAAGATGTGGAAGGAAGCCCCAGGGAAGGGGCTGTTTTGGAGGCCCAGAGAGGAACTGTTTCAAGAATGGCCTACTTGGCTAAAAAAAACCCTGAGCAATCTAGTGAGGTGCAGATGCAAACTGTCTATTGAATTTGCCTCCAGTGACCCTTGCAATCACATAGTCATGACAGTAGACTGGATAGAACCAAGTAGATTAAACCAGGTAATTGGATGAAAGAAAAAAATGGGATCTTAGGAAATAGAGACAGTAGATATACATGTATTTTAGCTGACCTTCAGAAGCAAATTTCTTCAGAAAACTGATTATAAGAATATATGGCACCATGGGATCATATTTTAAATGTTTATATTTATATATTTAAATATTAGAACAATGGGTTCATGCCCTGTGTTATTAGGGATAGACCAGTAAATAAAGAAAGGTTGGTGACTGAGGATTGAGAGAGATGACCAAATTGTCGGATCAAAATCCCTGAGCAGGTGGAAAGGGTGGAGAGAGGCTGCAATCCAGAAAAGATGGAGAGGAATTGGTCTTTGACTCAGCATAATTCTCTCATTTGTAATAAGAGGAATAACTAGTGGATCATTCACTCATTCATTTATTCATTCTTCATTCATTTATTTATTCATTCATTCGGACAGAAAAAAATGAAAGTATTTGTTAATTTCATTATGGTCTAGCCACTGTGCCAAAGGTTGGGCATACTTAGGTGAGCAAGACCAATGTGATCTCTGTCATCATGGGGCTTTCAGTCAAGCATAAGTGACAGATAATAAATGAACAGATAAAACAAACGAAAAACAAAGTAAAATGAAATGACTTAAAAAAACAAAAAGGGCCAGGCTTGGTAGTGGGCACCTGTAATCTCCTGAGGCATAAAGATCACTTGAGACCAGAAAGTCAAGGTCACAGTGAATTATGATTATGCCACTGTTCTCCAGCCTAGGCGACAGACAGAGCAATACCCTCTCTCTAAAAGTAACAACAACAACAAAAACAAAAAGTGAGGTTAAATGTAGTGAGAGTGATGAGGGGAGGGAGGAGAGTTTAGATAGAGTAGTCAAGGGAGGCCAGTATCCTCTTGGAAGAGGGAGCTTTTGTGTAGAAACCTAAGTGAATGCATGAGCTGTACCAGATCTGAAGGTGGATTTTGCCAAAGAAGCAAAGAATCAGAGGAGAGGAGTTGGGAGTGATATGGCCACCAGCGTTGTCCCTAAACAAAAGCATTTATATACCACAGCAGGAGGCAGATACTGTTACAGTTACTTAGGGTTCAAAATCATTTTTTAAAAACTCTGATGTAAGCTTATTTAAGGAAGGATCTATTGGCAGCCGACCCTCAAGTACTTAACCTTATGTTGCCCCATCATGATTCTTTTTCCCCCCTGAGTATTTTGAGGTAAATCTCTGCATGGTGTACTCTCTTATGTCTCTGTGTTAATACTGTATTTAATCTTTTAAAAACATCACCTGTATTTGGCACAGAACTGGGTCTCAAATACATTACAAACATTATGCCAGTCTCCAATAACTGGCAAAATGCTGTTACCTGATGTTTCAGCTGCTGTCAAGTTCCTAGTTGCTTTGGGATGTTTTACATTTCATTAGTATAATGATAGAGTTTACAGTTATCTACAGTATATAATTACATCCATTAATAGTAACACTGCATTTTTACATTAATTATAATGAGAATTAATGGATAGTTATGTGGATTTTCAGCTATAAGGAAAAATTTTGGTACCAATTACTATTGTACAGCTTAAGATGAATTTATGGACAAATTTACCTCAGTAATTCTTTCAGGAAAATAGGAGATTTCAAATACCAGTAACCATGAATTATGAAATTTAAATATATATATATATATATATATATATATATATATATATATGAATGATGAGAAATTAGAGTCTGTAACTATATATGAAAAAGGTTTATTGTAAGAGGAGGCAATGTGGTATGGTATTAAGGAGGAGGAGCTAGACCTGAATTAGAACCCAATATCTGACATTTTCAAGCTTTTGTTTAAACTCTTCCATCTTTTGTTTCTTCCTGCTTTGTAAGATGAATACTGCTCCCAAACTGTGCCCATTTAAAAAAGTAATGTTGTAAATTTTCAGCTTGCTGCCTGGCACTTTGTAAATACTCTACAAATTGTAGTTTTATACATGGAGAATAGGGAGGTAGTGTCAATGAATAAAGGCTTAAGAAATATTATTTTTCCTTAAATATCTAACAGAAGGTAAATTCTTGGTTTAAAACTGTATTCTTTGATGTCCAACAGGAAAAAAAAATTGACCAGTAGTGTAAGTGAGGCTGAGAGATGCAGGAGGTGGCTGTGGAAACTATATTTCATGGCCCATAAAATCAGAGTGGCATACAATTTTGAATGGAAGACCAACCTCAGTTAAAAAATAAATTCCCTCTTGGCATGCATATTACCCATAATAAGGCAAAGTGAATTTACAAGCGTCTCACTGAAATGCAGGGGAGTAAGATACTAAAATTCTTCTAGGTGCCCAAGGCTGGTTAAAGAAAAGTTAATGTGTAATAAAAATTATTACTAATTTAGGACTTGCAAAATGGTTTCATGGGTTTACATGCAGCCTTGCTCCCCAGATATTTCCTCTTTTCTTCCTTCCCTCTGTCTTTCCTTCCCTCCATCCCCTCTGTCTCTCAAACACATTTCTGTGTTCTTGAAAGTGACGGCTTTTGTTCTGAAGGTTTTCAGGATGCTTCAATTCACGATGCAACTGGATGGGAATGTGTTATACATTTTGATGTCTGTACTTTGCATCCTAATTATCTGAACTTTGCTTATGAAATTGTTGAATCCTATGACAACCATTGTTGTAATCATGGAAGGTGCTGTCATTCCCATTTTTGTGTCTGGCAAATATTTGCCCTGGATGCTATTAAGCTACATGATCCGTCCCTCATCCAATTAATCACAAAGAAAACAGAAGGCAAAATACCTGAACAATCAGTGTGGTCAAGAACAATTCTGTATATGAACTTGCCTTTCTCTTATCCACTGCTTCAATTAAGAGCACATCAGCACTATGAAGAAGAGAAAACACCTTGACATTTTCCAAATCTTGAGAAAGTGCAGAATCATTCAGTAATGAGATCTCCAGTCCCTCTTGCACTTCCTTTGCCGGGTCCTTAAGTGTCCCATGCAGATGGCTGTCAAGCAAGCCTGGGAACAATATCACCAGCAAAAGCTGTCTGATGGAGAAAGAAAGGGAACCCTCTGACCTCTGCCTGCAGATTTGAAATGACCTCTGCTTGAAGCCTTTGCCTTCATTAGCAGAAAATTCTTTGCTTCACATTTGGAGACATGGGCACAAGGGATGCAGGCTAATGTTCTCTAAATTGGGTTTAAGATTAGACCTCCATTCTAATATCAAGTTACATTTAGAGTCTTAAAGAACTCTAATTTCCTCTAAAGGGAGCCTAATTTAGTCTCCCTTCCAGGTGGGCTTTAGAAAATGTGCTGCAGCATAGACAGGCCCTCGACCCCTCCATCCACCTTCAGTCTTTCCCTTAGGGTATTCAATTGGCTTTCCATCCATGAATCAGCAAATGGTGATTTGTGAGAAGATTTCATTTGGGTATCACATGCTGCCATGTCTGTTAGATACATGACCCATTAAAAATATAGACTTATTCCAGGGAAAATGGTCTTGATTTTGTTAGAAAATCCACTGTCTTGCCGAATTTCCTCCCCAGCTGCAGAAAAACAACAAGCTTACATCAGTAACAATAAAGCTGACTCTTTAATAAAAGGTCAGAGGGCAATTAGAAATCAAGACTCACATAGTCTTTAAATCAAACAAACTTAAGGTGTAGTTGGAGAGTATTTTCCTTAACCATGTCTCTTTGTCTTCTTGTAGTAAATCATAAAATACAGGCTTTCTAAACATTGAAACAAAGTATTACATATTTTAACATTATAAAATTGTTAACACTGATTTATTTTATTATTATTATACTTTAAGTTCTGGAGTCCATGTGCAGAATATGCAGGTTTGTTACATTGGTATACACATGCCATGGTGGTTTGCTGCATCTATCACTGCTTCATTTACATTAGGCATTTCTCCTAATGCTATCCTTCCCCTAGCCTCCACCCGCTACTATCTCTTCCCTAGTCCACCACGCCCTTGCTATCCCTCCCTAGACCCCATCCCCTGCTATCCCTCCCCTAGCCCCCCACTCCCTGACAGGTCCCAGTGTGATATTCCCCTCCCTGTGTCCATGTGTTCTCATTGTTCAATACCCACTTATGAATGAGAACATGCAGATAACACTGATTTTTAAAGATAGTAACAGAGCAAAAAGATATGCAGTTTAAATATATGTTCTCTTGGCCTATCCATTTATTCACTAGTTTAACAAATACTTATTGGCATCTTACTCCATGGTAGGTATTGTTCTAGACACTGGGTAAGATCCCTAAACAAAAGAGCCATATCGGCTGCTGTCTACAGACCTACAGTATTGTGAGGGAGATAGGCGATAAACAATATTCTGTTGTATTCATTAAATGTTAATCTTATTTTGACTTTATGCCAGGTTTTTGTTTTTTTAACCTCTGAATTTATTTATTCACTAAATCATTTTACATACGGCTTTTAAAAGTCAAATTGGTGTGGGATGTGTATGTGTGTATGGGTGGTGGGGTGGTAATGAAAGCACAGAAATTTTCCTAAATTCAGATTTTAATGAATTTATAATATACAAATAAGAAAACAAGAACAAAATCCCAATGAGTATTTTGACCCTAAGTCATCCCATTATATTATTCTGCAACATCTCTAAGAAACAATGCTGCTGAAATAAAGGAAAAAAAATGAAATTGCTTTTCTTCTAGTAACTTTTTTCTTTTGTGAATTCTCTGTATTCTGATAAAATTCAATGACTTTTCCTTTCTGTTCCTTCCTGCCTTCCTTCTTTCCTTCCTTCCTTCCTTCTTTCCTTGCTTCCTTCCGTCGTGTCTCCCTTCCTCCCTTCCCCCTTCCTCTCTTCCTCCCTTCTTCTTTCCTTTCTTCTTCTTTTACTTTCTCACCTTTTCCTTCCTTTCTCTTTTTTCCCTCTCACTTTTTAACTAATAAAATATAAACAAAAGGACACTTTAAGGTCACTAAGAATGCTTAGTTTAAAATATTAGATACAGATTTTTGTTTCTGTTCATTGTTTATTTTTGTTTTCCTGACCCTTCAGACATTTTTCTTTTATAGAAAAGAAGTCAAACAGGTTGTTTTTTTTTGTTTGCTTGCTTGCTTTATTTTGTTTTTTGAGATAGCATCTTACTCTGTCACCCAGGCTGGAGTGCAGTTGTGCAATCACAGCCAACTGCAGCCTGGAACTCTCTGGGCTCAAGCAATCTTCTCACCTCAGCCTCCCAAGTAGCTGAGAACACAGGGGCACAGCCCCACACACAGCTACTTTTTTGTCTGTTTGTTTTGTTTCTAGAGATGTAGAGATGGGAACTCACTATGTTGCTCAGTTACTCAGCCTGGTCTCAATCCTCTCACTTCAGCCACCCAGATTGCTGGAATTACAGAAATGAGCAATTGTGTCTGGACATGTCTTTTGCTTTTTACCTATTATTATCCTTCCTCTTAAAAAAATTCCCAAGGACTCCTTTTACTTCCAGAATAAAGTTCTTACCTAGAATTATTGGACTTCAGATTCATGAACAATTGGGCTCTAACCTACATTTATTTTAACATTAACAAAAACACACTTTCTACCTTGCAATAACAACTACAATTCCATTGATCTTAGAGATTGAACACGGTGTGAAAGTTCATGTATCATTGTCCTTTCTCCACATTATTTACTTTTTGTGAAACGGCAATTCTTCCTTCTCAACTTATCTTCAGGATTGCAGTACAGCTCTCTCTTTCTGTGTTGTCAGAGTGACTTGTTATCCAGTCTAAGTCTGAGGGGACATAGAGTCTTTTGCTGTGGTGTATATACTCGCCTGAGATGATAGATTCCAGTACTTAAGAGATGGGTATTAGGGGATAAAAGTCTGTAAGAAAGGTAACGATTTCCTGAGGTCACACACACACACACAAGCACATTCTTCAGACTTAAAACAGTGTTTCTGTGGGACTTCTTCCTCTACTCCATGAATAGCTGGGAGTTATAGACAGTTAATGCAAAGAAAAAATAATTGCTTTGCTTAAGTTTAACTTTCTTGCTGAGCCCATTGATCTTTTTTTACTGGAAACTTATAATAAATAATCTTGTCAGCACAAAATAAGCCAATTATAAATACAATAATTTTCATATGTAATACAATGGCCTTTAACAATTTTTTGGATTTTGGCTGTTTCTGTTCTCTATATATTTACTAAACATAGGTATATAGCTTCAATATGCAATTTAGGGGTCAGAAACTCCCACTCAGTTTTCTAACCATATCTCTGTATCTCTGTAATATCATTTCATTAACATTGTTATAACCTGAAACTGAAAGGTTTCAATCTCCCCTGCCTCTTTTCTGTCTTGCTTATACTTGTCATTTACATTCTCAAATGCTATGCCACTCTGCCATTTCTTTTTATATCATCAGAAAACAATGAAAAAGGAAAGTGAAAATATGCAGGTCAAATGAGCTGCCCTCTTCCCCAATTTATGTGGGAATTTTATATTGGTGATGTAGACCTAAAGAGTCTTTAGTACACTTAATTTTCAAAAAATATCTGTTTTATGTAATGAATAGACAGTCACTGGTGCAATTTACTGCTTCAACTTCCCCATTGATAAAACAAGGATTTAAATGAATTTTCGTTTTACATAAAGTATATCAAGGCAATAATCCAAATTGTGAATTCTACCTTTTCCAATCTCAGTTCTTTCTTGGCCACTTCTACCTCTATGGTTCCACATACATGGTTTTCTGCTATCTTGAATATCCTGATTATACCTTGTTTCTTGTACATGCAGTAAATCTAGTTTTTTCTTAGGGAATAATGTCATTGCAGAGGCTTCCTTAACTCTCAGCACCTTTACTTCTACGGACAGAAATAGAGTTGACCGCATCTGAAACACCATGTTCATCCATTGTCTCTCAAGGTGATGCATATCACATTGGACTGATTAACAGTCATTCTTAAACCTGTCCACTTACTAGATCATTATATTCCTAGATAAATTTGTCCTATTTATGTTTCCAAGACCTAGTAGAGAACTACACAAATGGTGCACATACAATGAATTTCAGCCCCATGTTTTGAAGTGCCACCCTATTTCTACAACCACACCTCAGATGATAATTATTTCATTGACAGCAACAACAAACCCTGGAGACTAGGGAGGAGAATCTAATTCTTAGATTTACTTCATCATATTAAAGACAATGTCCAATATTGAACAAAAATATAAAACTTTAAATAAAATATTATAGCGTTCCCCCCATACACACAAAGTCAGCCAATATACACTGTTTCCGAGGAAGCCTAAATTGTACTTACTAGACAGACTTTAAATAAGTTATTATAAATAGTTTTTTAATAACTAAGAAAACTATGTCTCGAATTAAAGGAAAGTATAAGAACAATGTCTAGCCAAATAGATAATATGAATAAAGAGGGATAAATTACAAAGCAAAAATAAAATATGGAAATTCTAGATTGAAAAAGTACTAAGACTGAAATGAAAAATTTACTACAGTGGCTCAATAGTAGTTATGAACTAGCAGAGAAAAGAATGGTGAACTTAAGATAATTGGTAGATATTATGTAATACAAAGAACAGAGAAAAAAGAATAAAAAACAAATGAGCAGAGCATCAAACATTTGGAATACCTCAAAGACAACAACATATAAATCATGGAAATCTAAAAAAGTGAGGAAAAAGAGAAAGCAGCAGAAAAGATACTTGAATAAATAATTTCTGAAAACTTGATGAATTTAATGAAAAACATTAATGTAAATATCCAAGAGCTCCATGGACCTCAAGTGAGATAACTCAGAGAGGTTCACACAAAGATACACCATAGTCAATGTGTCAAAGCCAAAGATGGAGAATTTTGAGAGCAGGAAGAAAAAGCAAAATAACTCATCATATACAAGAGAGCCTAGAGATATTAGCAGCTTATTTCTCATCAGAATACACAGAAGCCAGGAGGCAAGGTGATGACATTTCAACAGCTTAATGAAGAAGAAGGAAAAAATCCAAAACACTAGAAATAAAGAATTTTAATTTTACATACAACAAAACTGTCTCTCAAAAACAAGAAAGAAATTAAGACATTTTAAATAAATAAAAAACGTGAGAATCTGTCACTAGCAGACCTACTTTATCAGATATACTGAAAGGCATCCCTCTGGTAACACTGAAAAAACACTAGGAAATAGCACTAATCTGACACTCAGAAATAAAGAACAGTGTCAAAGGTAACTACATAGGCAGATAAAAAGAACATTCTGGATGTATATTTGTGTGCAAATTATTTTTATCTTATGTGATTCAAAAAATAACTGCCTAAAGCAATAATTATAATATGCTGATGATCTTATAATGTATAAGAATTTAATCCATCTAATGACAACAGAAAACAAGTAGGGGGAGGATAACAGTGTTATATTGAAGCTATTATTATACTATTGAAATTAAGATTGCATTAGTCCAAACCAGAATATTTTAAATGAAGATGTTAATTTTAATATGCAGGGCAACTACCAAGAAAATTTTTTAAAATAAAAACTTAATAAGGAAATTAAGATATTAGTCTACAAAATGTCACAAATGAGGTAGTAATGGAAAACTAAAATAAAAACTAAAAATAAAACTAAAATAAAAACTAAAATGGCAGACATAAATATTAGTTATCAGTAATTACGGTAACTGTAAATAAACTACACACTTCAAACTAACACAGGGAATGTCAAAAAAGATAGAAAAAAAGTTGATCCAATTATATGTTGTCTATAAAAGACACACCTTAGATTCAAACATACACATTGGCTGAGTGTAAAAGAAGAATGGGAAAGTTATAGCATGCAAACAATAATTGAACCAGAGATTATATGTCTCTATTAATATTAGACAAAATAGAATTTAAGACCAAATAAATATTATTAAAGAAAAAGAAAGACAGTTTTATTATTAAAAGGGTCAATTTATCCAAAAGACCTTATAATTATAAATATATATACCTAAGAGCAGAGTCCCAAAATGCTTGAAACAAAACTGAGTGTTTAAATTTAATTAAGTAATGATAAAAAATAAGCAATTCAAAAAATAGCCTCCAATATTCTACTTTCAATAATGTATGCCCTAAATAGCAAGAAGTTAACAAACATATAACAGACTTAAACAATGTTTTATAAAACATTTAGCCCTAACAGATAATTTACACAAGACCACACTCAACAGCAGAATATCCACTCTTCTCAAGTAAACAAAGAATATTTTCTAAGATAGACCATATGTTACAAAATAAATAAAATCAAGATGGTTGAATTAATATAAAAATGTTCTTCCATTACAAAGAAACCAAATTGGTAATATGAGAAAAATAATTGAGGAAATTCATAAATACATAAAAATTAAACAGCACCCTCCTAAGTAATCAATGAGTAAAGGAGAAGTAAGATAAATTAGAAAACATTTTGAGATACATGAACACAGAACACTACATATACAAACTTATGACACACAACTAATGCAGCATTAAGAGGAAAAACAATGACCATAAATTTAAATTTGGATTAGAAAATGTTTCCTTATATATGACACTAAAACACAAGCAACAAAATAAATTATAGATATATTGGATTCCATCTATGTAAAAAATATGATACCCCAAAAGATACCCTCAAGAAAAAGACAATGAAACAAACCAACAAACAAAATAAAAAACAAAAAACTTTGCAAGTCATGTGTCTGACAAAATACTTGTATCAAGAACATTTAACAAAACTCCTTCAACTCAATGACAAAATGATAAATAACCCAGTAATAAATAGGCAAAAAATTTCAATAGGCATTTCTCCAAAACAAGATTTAAATAGCCAATAAGCACATGAAGAAATGCTCAACATTATTGGTCCCAAGAGAAAACAACTCAAAACCACAGGATACAGACTGAGATAACAAAGATAGGTGAAGATATGGAGAAGTGGATCCTTTGTACACTACTGGAGAGATTTAGCACTGATACATTCATTTTGGAAACCTATAAGTGTTAAACACGGGTTTCATATGACTAAGCGATTGAACTCATAGGAATACACTCAGAATAATTTAAAACATACATCTATAACAATGTTTATAGCAGCATTGTTAACTGTAGTTAAGAGGTGGAAACCACCCAAATATCTATAAACTGATGAATAGATCAACACAATATAGTATACTCATACAACAATGTTTTTCAGCCAAGAAATGGAATGAAGTGCTGCTATATGGTACAACATGAGGCTCTTTGAAAATGTCATGTTAAGTGGAAGAAGAAAGACAAAAGACATAAGACTACAGGGTGTATAAATTCATTTACCTGAAATTCCCAGAAAAAGAAAATCTGTAAGACATGGAAAGAATGTTAATTTTTGCCAGAGGCTGTAGTGGAAAAGGGGAGGATGATGAATAATGACTGCTAAGGTATATGTTTTTTTTTTAATGGGGTCATGAAAGTGTTATAAAATTACACAGTAGTTATATATACAACTCTTTGAGTTCAGTAAAAACCACTAAATTATATACTTTAAAAGTATATAATTTATACTATAATTCTATAGCATGTGTACCATATCTCAATAAAAATGTTATTTAAAAAATAACACATTTTGAATTTTACATTTATTTGTGCAGTTATTTAATCTATGACTCCTTCAAAATGTTGAATCTCACAAGGACAGAAACATTTGTTTTTCCCCCTTCATCCCATGACATAATTGTTGAATCCGCAGTATCTAGAGTGATTCCTGTCACTGGGTAGGCATTGAAGAAATGTTAAAAGAATAATTTTTTTAAGTGTAGAAAGAAATTTATGTATGGCAACAAAGTTGCATGCTAGACCAAGCATAACCAGATAACAGAGGAATGTCCTCAGCCAACTTCAGGGGAAAAAAATATCTATTTAATATTTTTTTAAATTAAATTCACTCTCATTTCCTGATCTGAAATGAAAAGAATTCCCTTAATTAACAGTCATGAGCCGCATGGTATGCATGGTATAAATAAGAACAAATTGCTAAAATAGATTTATTTTCTAGATAAATTAGTACTCTGTTTTTGCTTATTCCATTTTGCTTAATAAAATAACCACCACAATTATGCAGGTGATAAAAATCAAGTCAAAGTTACAATCACTCCCAAACTATTTACCAAGGGACCTTGGAAAAATTGGTGCTTCTAATTTGCCCTGTCAAAGGTTTTACTCCGGAATAGTGGCAAATCTATTTTGCACTATTATGGCTTATATATAATTTTACCAACAAGTGTAAAACCATGGTAAAGGCATGCTTTGCTCTCACAATATTCCTGATAATTTATAAAGAAAGTTAGCCTGGGAATCGCTCTCCAGTAATAGCAGTGATATCTTAAGCTCCATAGCCTTGCAGTTTACCCTGGATTCACCTCGACTGCAACTTCAGATTCTCTGTATCTTAAAATTCTAGCCTATTTTCAGAACAGTTTTTTTTTTTTGCCAAGGTTAACAATGTATGCATTTCAAAATATCATCCAGTACTCAAAATATCAAGAGATTTTCCTTAAAATTGCCAATTTTAAGCAGAATAATAATTGATATCTTACACTATCACATAGCAGGTGCTTTGTATACTTTATAAACAATATTCTCGAATTACAGATGAACAAACTAAGACCTCAGATTGTTCAGACAATTAATCAGTGGAAGAAGGCTTAATCCCATGGTGGAAGGAATTGGATTCAGACATAGCTGAGTTTGTTTACCTATGTTCATTACACCATTGGTTTGCAACTGGAAATTAATGATTTTGCCCCTAGGAGACATTTGACAATGTCTGGAGACATTTTTTTTTGCTCCTATGGGGTGAAGAGTACCATTGTCATTTAGAAGGTAAGGCTAGGAGTGCTGCTCAACATCATCCAAGGCATAGGACAGCCCCCCACAACAAATAGTTATATGACACACATATCAATAATGCTGAGGTTGAGAAATTCTGCATGACACCAATGGCTCCCAACATTTAATATCCATGAGAATCACCTAGGGAAGTTCTGACATATTTCCTGTATATATTTTGATTTAATTTATGTAATATGCAAGTAGGATATTGGAATTTTTAAAGGACCCTCATTGAATCAAAGTGAAGCCAAATTAGAGCACCATGAGTGTAAACCTCATTGCCTCTGTACAAATTGAGGCTAGGGTACTACCCATCAATTAGGACATTTCTATAAGAACTTCCTTGAATTATGGGGACTAGTTGAGGTATGGTAGTGGTAAATGACCTTCTATTTCACTCCAACTACTTTGCCAAAAATGAATTCAAAGACCAGTTTGTTCATCAGCAGATGTCAGGTGGTGATGGTCCATTTGGCCTAGACTAGAGAGTGCAACACTAAGAGTGATGTTCGCCAACTGTCTTAAGTCCTTAGCATTAACATTAGAATTAGAAATTAACACGCATCTAGGAAATCTCTTAAGAGTTTGTATCCACGATATAGTTTCCAAACAATCATACCTTCTTTTTAATTTTTGAGTCCAAAATCACAGACATATTCTATTTTACTAGTTCTTTGTGGAGTCTCTTAATCTACTGTCATTATTCTACTTCCTGCTCTGTGCCCTGGGAGGATAATGTCTGCAGACGACACACATTGGGTTCTTTTGCCCTCTGTCTCCCTTGCTTCTTATCTACATTTTTGCTGGTGGTTGCATCCCATGATGCTTTACCATCACATCTTATAAATTGACTTTTCATTAAAGTTTCCTGAACACCTCTTTGGAATGTACTAATATGTCCTTGATGGCAACAAAACTAACCAAAACAAGGTTACATAAAATAAAGTGCTTATTAGTATAATTATTACTTTACTCTTTCAGTGGCTTTTAAAAGAATTACATTTAAAAATCAAACACACATTTTATCATATGCATGCACACCACCAGCATGAAGAAGCAGAGGTTCTTAGCCATATCTTTTGCATTTAGAACATGTTCGATGAATGTCAACACAGGTTACATAATGGATTTTAGCTTGTCTAAGACGCAGTTTTTCATGATAATTCACAATGAAGAAATTCAGACAAGATTTTTGACCTCAGAAATTGAATTCTAAACACTAAAATATACCAATCTACACATAGCATTTTTAGTTTATTAGGCTTCCTTTAAGTAATTTTCTGGAGAGTCTATTTTGGGAGCAAGAAGTGAGGTTAGAGGTTTTGAGGGTATAGGAACATTATAAGTCAGGGTCCGAAGGAAAAGAAAATCTCAAAATATAATAGTTTTAAAAAAGTTTATTTTCAATGCACTGTTCAAAAATAAGAAATATGCATTCTGACCTTAATCAGCTCCTTATTCTGCTCCTCAGCTGGAGATCCAGTGTCCAGTCATATCCAGAAGCACAAGAACAGCGAAACCCATTGGTATACTCACAGAGGCTATTCCTGGCATTAAGATAATAATAAGAAGGTAGGGGAGAGATCCAAGATGGCCAATTACCAACAGCTCTGGAATGTAGCTCCCAGTGAAAGCACAGAGAACGAGTGGACGCCGCACTTTCCAACGAATTTTTGTTGCCCACAGACTGGGAGATTCCCGGCAGAGGAGCCACACAGGTCCAGTGTGACTCTTTTGGCCGGCGTGGCTGTTTTGCCCGTGCCCCAGTGTGGCGCTTCTCGGTGCGGAGTATACGGACGGACGGGCTCGGCTGGTCCCATCCCCACAAGGAAAACAGCAATTGGAAGCGCTGAGGACTGAGAGTTTCACAGTAAGCACAGCGAACCCGGGAAGGTCCGGCTCTGTGGGGAACGGGCATCCGCCAAAGGAAAACTAAGAAACAAAAAACTTCATCACCGGGCGGAGAGAGAGCCAAGATGGCCACGTAGCAGCAGCTCAGGATTGTAGCTCCCAGTGAAAGCACAGAGAGC
>CAUYQU010075313.1:0-10604 GCA_963574635.1 Cheracebus regulus
CCTAGGGAAAACCATTCAGGGCATAGGCATAGGCAAGGACTTCTTGACTAAAATACCAAAAGCATTGGCAACAAAAGCCAAAATAGACAAATGGGATCTAATTAAACTCCAGAGCTTCTGCACAGCAAAAGAAATAATCATTAGAGTGAACCAGCAACTAACAGAATGGGAAAAAATTTTTGCAAAGTAGCCATCTGACAAAGGCTAATATCCAGAATCTAGAAAACCTAAAACAGATTTACAAGAAAAAAACAAACCCATTCGAAAGTGGATGAAGGATATGAACAGACACTTTTCAAAAGACATATATGAGGCCAACAAACATATGAAAAAATGCTCATCATCAGTGGTCATTAGAAAAATGTAAATCCAAATCACATTGAGATACCATCTCATGCCAGTTAGAATGGCAATCGTTAAAAAATCTGGAGACAACAGATGCTGGCGAGGATGTGGAGAAACAGGAACACTTTTACACTATTGGTGGGAGTGTAAATTAATTCAACCATTGTGGAAGACAGCGTGGCGATCCCTCAAGGATCTAGAAATAGAAATTCCATTTGACCCAGAAATCCCATTACTGGGTATATACCCAAAGGATTATAAATTGTTCTATTATAAAGACACATGCACATGTACGTTCTTTGCAGCACTGTTTACAATAGCAAAGACCTGGAACCAACCCAAATGCCCATCGATGATAGACTGGACAAGGAAAATGTGGCACATATACATCATGGAATACTATGCAGCCATAAAAAACAATGAGTTTGTGTCCTTCGTAGGGACATGGATGAACCTGGAAACCATCATTGTCAGCAAACTGACACAAGAACAGAAAATCAAACATCGCATGTTCTCACTCATAGACAAGTGTTGAACAGTAAGAACACACGGACACAGGGAGGGGAGCATCACACCCTGGAGTATGTTGGCGGGGAATAGGGGAGGGACAGCTTGGGGTAGGGAGGTTGGGGAAGGATAACATGAGGAGAAATGCCAGATACAGGTGATGGCGGGATGGAGGCAGCAAACCACATTGCCATGTATGTACCTATTCAACAATCCTGCATGATCTGCACATGTACTCCAGAACCTAAAATACAGTAAAAATATATATATCAAAAAAAAAGAAATTAAAGTTCTAAATAAATGGAGAGATGTACCATGTTCATGACTGGGCAAACTCAAAATAGAAAAACAAAATCAATTCTTCATATTTTGATATACAGGTTTAACACAATAAATATCAAAATCTCAGCATGACTTGTTTGTAGATATAGACAAGACTATTCTAAAATTCATGTGGAAAAACAAAAGAAGCTAGAATAGTGAAAAACATTCATTTTAAAGAAGAGTAAAGTAGAAGGAATCAATCTACCCTATTTCAAGAATTATTATATCACTACAGATATCAAAACTGTGTTGGTATTGATGAAGAGGTAGACACATAGGTCATTGAAACAGAGTGGAAAACCCAGAAATAATCCCACACAGCCCTGTATAGCCAACTGATTTTTGACAAAGGTGTAAAACAATTTGATGGAGGAAGGATATTCTTGCTGAATTTAATATCCATAGGCAAAAAATGAACTTCAACCTAAACCTCATACTTCACATAAAAAGTAACTCCAAATGAATCACAAATGTAAATGTAAAGCCTAAAACTATAAAACTTTTAGAATGTAATATGGAAGAAAATGTTTGAGACATAAGAGAGTAAAGAGTTATTATACATGACACTAAAAGCATAATTGATAAAAAATATTAAAATGGGACTTCATCAAAATTTAAAACTCTTTTTTTTTGTGAAATACCTTGCTAAGAGGATGACAAGATGAGCTACAGACTGCAAGAAAACATTTGCAAACTACATACCTGACACAGGACTCATATGTATGATATAAAAAGAATTCTGAAAACTGAACAGTGAAAAAAAAGCAATGATAATTAGAAAATGGGCAAAAGACATGAAGAGACATTTCCCCCAAAAGGATGAAAGGATAGAAAATAATTGTATGAAAAATGTTCAACGTCAGTAGCTATTGGAAATGCAAATTAATATCATGATGAGATATCACTATATGGCTAAAATATTAATAGAAAGTAGTGACAACACCAACTGTTTGCAAGGATGCAGAGAAACATACACCTACCATATGACCCAGCAGTTGAACTCTTAGGCACTTATTCCAGAGAAATGAAGTTTATGTCCACACAAAACTTGTGTACAATTGTTCGTAGCAGCTTTATTTTTAATGGTCAAAAACTGGAAACAACTAAAATGTTCCTCAGTAGGTGAATGGTTAAACAAGCTGTGATGTGTGTGTGTGTGTGTGTGTGTGTGTGTGTGTGTATGTGTATTAATATATATGTTATATATATAATGGAATATTATTCAGCAATATAACGAAACAAACTACTAACAAGAGCTTGAATAGAGCTCAAGAGCATTGTGGTGAATGAAAAAAGCCAATATCAAAAGATAATATGCTATATAATTCCATTCATATAACATTCTTGAAGTATCAAAATTATAGAGATAGAAAACCGATTAGTGGTCACCAGGAGTTAGGGACGGTGGGGGGTTGTAAAAAGGTGTGTATGACTCTAAAGAGGTACCACAAAGAATATCTTTGTGGTGATGGAATAGTTCTGTATCGTGTTTTAGGTGGTTGTTAAATTAACATACATATACAGTTACCATTTAAAAAAACATAGCTATACTACCTGACTGAAGACTTATTATACAACTATAATCAAAGCCTCACACAAGAATGACCACTTATGTAGTTTGAGTTTAAAATATCCAGAAAGTTTTTCCTAATAAAATTTTGAAATACTTGCCCTCCCGTATGTTACTTGGTACTAAAATATCTTTTAAATGAAAAAAATATCTTTCCTTCCACGCTTAGAAATTAGGCTTCAAGCACAATATTGTGCTGCCATAATTATAGGTGAATAAGGAATAAAAAAGAAATCTGTTGAACCAGGTGGTTCTCTTCAGGGTTTCCATCTGCCATGTAATGGGTTAGAACAAACTTCACAAGCCGCACAGTATCGGTTTAAGGAATAAATATCAATGAGAAAAGAGAAAACTCACAAGGCCAGGATCAGCCACCAGAGGTGGTTGTGGTCCCCTAATTTGACCATCTTCTTGTGGGGGAACGTTTTCTGGACTTGGCTTGGGTTTGTCCCCAATGAAAATAACCTTTTACTCTTGGGTCTCTCTTCTTACGACATGAGTGTGAAATTGTGGGTTTGTTACTGAATGAAATAAAGAGGCTATTTGGAAATAGGAATCTGAATTTAGTATGCTAGCTACTCCAGTACCTGGGAACTGTGGAGCCCTTGAGAAGTGACCGTTCTCTTTATCTGTATGAAGGTGAGAGGAGGAAGAGGTTGGACAGGAAGCCACCAGTGCCATCGCTAGCTTAGCTTTCGCACTGTCCCTCCTGCTGGGAAAAGATTGTCCCAGATTGCAACGAGCGTATTGTCCAGGCAACCTAGTGGGGGCACCTGAGTACTGTTCACATGAGCCTGCTGTTTGAATTACAAATACTTTTCTTTCAGGTCTTTTTTTTTTTTTAATGGAAGAGGGAGTGGAGGGCTGGAGTAAGAAGGGACAAATTAGATAAGAAAGACCAACAGCATACATCTGTATGTTGAAGAAAAACTCGTGAAAAGGAAAATGAGGGTCTGGAAAGACTGACTACAGACTTCATCATTTTTCATTTTTTTAAGAAATTTCTTCCAAATACTAATGTTGGTGGGGTGGAAATACACAAGAAAGAATGTATGTCAATATTATCTTCTCATCTTAAAACCTGGAGACCCAATGTCACACTACATGCACGCAACAAATCCCCACTTCTCATAATAATCTCAAAGCACTTGGTCAATGTGTTTAACTTCTTGAACCATATTCTTTCCATTGCTTTAATCTATACAGACACATTGTTTTAATCTGACACGTCTCATAATCTCCACTAACGTACATTTGAGAATCTTGGTGCATTGGAAACCACTGCTTTGGAAATTTACCTTAAAGCATTTCCATTTTACAGTCATATAGACTAACTCTCAAATCTCTTACTGAAAGTTAAATCAATGTAGATATTATGCATTTATTAGTTACTAAAAAAAAGCCAAAGTTTCTTAATTAAAACTATCAAATAAGAAGACAAACACCAATTAATTATAAAATACTATAGCAAATAATTATAGCCCAGAAATACCAAAAGTTAACTGTACATAAAATATATTTTAATTTCAGTGAAAGAAAAAATTATTCTGAAGCAGTCACACACAACTTTTTATTTCATGTGTTCAGAGTTCTACATTTTATGTTTTTAAATTTTCTCATTTTACAGATAAGAAAATCTCACGACTATGATATTATGAGTTTCAGCTTTTGATTATCCTATAGATCGATTTTTGGCATTTGCATTTAACAGTAATTTTTCTTGGCTTAACCGATGTTGGCTTTATTTTCAAGAGCTGGCTCCTTAGGTTGCTTGAGGAGATCAGCATATGGTGTTTCTTGCAAGAATTTTAAACATTGATTTAGGGTGATTGAAAAATGTGTCTTAATAAACAACTGCTTTTTAAAATTTATTTTCTTTTTAGAGACAGGGTCTCACTCTGTCACCCAGACTGAAGTGCAGTGGCACGATTATGGTTCACTGCAGCCTTGACCTTATGGGCTCAGGTGATCCTCCCACCTCAGTCTTTCAAGTAGCTGGGACTGTAGGTGTGTGCCACCATACTCAGCTAATTTTTTGTATTTTTTTTGTATAGATGCCCAGGCTGATCTTCAGTTCCTGGGCTCAGGTGATATACCTGCCTCAGCTTCCCAAAGTGCTGGGAACATAGATGTAAGCTACTGCACCTGGCCAAACAACTGCTTTTAATATGAATATATGTCTGTGAACATCTCCTTACCAGAAAGGGTGGTCATTCTTTACCTGGTGGATGCTTTGGTTCATATCTCCTGCTGATAGCTGTAGCCATTCAAGGAAGAACTACTGGAAATAAGATTTGGTCTCTTTTCTATAATAGTCATTTTAAGAGAGAATAAAATTTATTTTCTTGACCCTAAAGACTTCCACTTGTCTGTGCAAGAAGAGTGAACACTATCTTAATTAGCTTCACATGATTTATTCTTGGTGGTGTTAAAGGACAACATTAATTTATTTAAGGACAAAAAGCTCATAGCTCTTCTTAATGAATATTGTTCCAATGTTGAAATACTGATTTCTAAAAAGTAGCTTCATTTAGATAAAAAATAACACTTAATAATCAATATAGAATGAGGCAACTGAGACCCAGACGCAGTCCAAACTGAAAGCATACACATACTAGTCCCTCTGAGAAGATAGACTGTAGATCTGCCTTTGCGAATACAATCTAATGCTCCTCGTTTTCCTTCAAAGAAATGTAGTCAAAATGTTTTTTTCTTTCCAGGCTCTGCGCCAGGCATATACTCTGCAGGCACTGTCAAAACTGGATGTCACTGCAGCTAAACTCATTTCCTGCGTCAGTCAGTCCTGAATTTCCATCCCTTTTCACTTGATGTTTACCCTTCCTGGGATTGTCTTGAAGTAACCTCCCATTCATCTTTCAGAGAAAGTAAAATAATCCCATTTATCAATTATTAAATAGTAACCAATACTACTGACCATTGTTTGCGTTCCTGTGACAAGCCATTCACCATGCTAGTGACATGGTGATGCCTCGTTTGCCTTCAGAAGGTGATTAATTCTGAGGCAACAGACCACACATAGCAGTCTGAAGTGACAACAGAAGCATTCAAGATGTAGTACAATTTTATAAGGCTAATCCCACATAACTGAATTGATAATTGCATTATCCCTCTTTCCCCCTTGTCTGCAAATTGTCTCATATTTTCAAGGTAATATATATCAAAGCCTAAGTAAGGAAGTTTTACTGATGATAGCCTAAAACTTTGAAAAAAAATTCTGATAAGACCTCTTCGATTTAAATAAATAAACTACTAGAATGTGTCAAAACACACAAATAGTTATAGTGAATATCATCAACTGCTGGTGTAACAAGGACTGTTAATGTCCTTGGGGAAAATACCTTGAATTTCTGTAGATAAGCAATGTGTGTTTTTTTATGTAGTCAGTTGGCAAGGCTTTACTGAGTGTCTATGTGTCCAGTATGTCTAAAGCTTCAAGGAGAGGAAAACAAAGTGAACAACTCCAGCATATAAAACAGCAGGTCAACAAGCTACATGGAAACCCAACCTCTTTTGAAGGAGGTTTCAAATAGAGTTCTAAGCCAAAAAAATATTTTTTCTCAAACTATAGTTTATACAGGTAATTGTAATAATAATTAACACTATTGACAAAATTGAGGCACATGGAAGTTTAATAAGTTGCCCAAGATCACAAAGTGAAAATAACAAAGAATGTAGAAACAGTGTATAGGTTTTAAATGCCTGGAACATTCACATTATTAGGAATCTGGATTAAAACTTCCCAGGAAATTGTGTTTGTTGCCTCAGTTTCTTCATATGTGAAACAGAGAACTAAATGATATAATGTATAAGTAACACTTAATAACATAAATAATATACAGTAAATCTGTGTAAGTAGCAGGCCTTTGCTGCAGATGAACTGTTTGCTCTAAGCATAGCATAGCTCCTATAGTCTTAGTAATGGAAAATGATCACATGATGCAGGTTAAATTGAGCAAGTCAAAGCTTTCACCTTTAAAAATACAAAAACTGAGCTGAGAAATCACTTGATTGTCCCCCAAAAACATTTGAATAGATTTTGATGGTCAATATTTGAGGGAAATGCTACTGTCATCCAGTAGATCGAAGTCAGAAATGCTGTTAAAGACTGTACAATGCACAGGACAGTCCCCTAAAACAAAGCATTATCTGTCCAAAATATAAACGTTGTCTAATGTAATTGGTGTAAATTAGAATGCCAATTTAGCTCATGTTATAATAGAACTACTGAGAGTGTCAGATGTAGAAATGGGTTTGGGGTCAGGGGCAGTGGCTCACTCCTGTAATCCAAGCACTTTGGTAGGCTGAGGTGGGAAGATCTCTTGAGCCCAAGCGTTGGAAACAAGCCTAGACAACAAAGTGAGACACTGTCTCTAAAAAAAAAATATCCGAGTGTAGTGGTGCATGCCTGTAGTCTCATCTACTTAGGAGGCTGAGGTGGGAGGATCACTTGAGCCCAGGAAGTCAAGGGTGCAGCGAGCCATGAGATCAAGGTTGCCCTGAGCCGTGATCATGCCACTGCACTCCAACCTGGGTGACTGAACAAGATCCTGTCTCAAAAACAAACAAACAAACAAACAAAAACAGTGAGTTTTTCTTCACAGACATTTGCTTGATAGAAAAAATAAAAAATGGCTGAGTAACCATATACCCATACATATTTCTCTGATACAATGTCTTCTTAAAAATAAAAAGCCAGAGTTTACCCGAGATGGCCAAATAGGAACAGCTCTGGAGTGCAGTTCCCAGCAAGAGCAATGCAGAGGGTGCGTGATCACCACATTTTCAAATAAGGTACCAGGTGCATCTCAATCAGACTGTTTGCACAGTGGATGTAGTCCAAGAAGGGCGAGCCGAGGCAAGATAGGGTGCTGCCTCACCCAGGAAGTGCAGTCCCTGGAGGACCTCCCCTCCCTACCCAACAGAGGCCATTGGGGGCTTTCCCATCCACTCCAGCATTCCAGTTCAGATACTGCACTTCTGCAGTTTTTACCACCAACAGCCCAGGAGATTCCTGGGCCAAAAAGTGCCAGCTGTTTCAGCCAGCACCATGGGTTTTCACACAAAAACTAACACAAATCTCAGTGACCATTTCAACAGGAGCCTGGAACACCTGGGAGACAGAGCCACCCATTCAACTGAAAAAGAGGGGGCTGAAAGCAGGGAGCCAGGTGATCTGGCTCAGTGGGTTCCACCCCTACAAAGACCAGCAATCTGAAATGCTCTGGATTGAGAGTTTTGCAGCAGGCACACCTGGACATGTGACCATCCAGCTCTGGTGGGGGGAAGGGCATTTGCCACTACCTAGGCAGTCCACCACTACTGAGGCAGTCTGCCATTACTGAGTAAGTCTGCCATTACCGAAACAGTCCATCATTAACGAGGAAGTCCGCCATTACCAAGGCAATCTGCCATTACTGAGGCAGACTGCCATTACCAAGGCAATCTGCCATTACTGAGGCAGACTGCCATTACCAAGGCAGTTCTAACTGTACCTCTGTAAACAAAACTGCAAGGAAGTTTACACAGCAGCAGGGCAGAGCCTGTGGCAGCTCAGCAACACCTCTGCTGGCAGACTGTGACTAGATTACCTCCTTGCTGGGCAGGTCATCTCTGAAAAAAGGCAGCACCATGTCAGGAACTTATAAATAAAGCCCCACCTTCCCAGGACAGAGCACCTGGGAAAAGAGGCAGTTATGAATTCCTCTGTAGCAAACTTGAATGTACCTGCCCAACAGCTCTGAAGGGAACAACGGAGCTCCTAGCACAGCACTTGAGCTCTGAAAAGGGGAAGACTATCTCCTCAAGTGGCTCCCCGACCCCGGCATATCCAAAGAGGCACCTCATAAAGGAGAGCTCTGGCTGACATCTGGAAGGTACCATTCTGGGATGAAGATAACAGAAGAAGAAACTGGCAGCAACCCGTACTGTTCTGCAGCCCCTGCGGGTGATTCCCAGGCAAGCAGGTTCTGGAATGGACCTCCAGCAGTCCTGCAGCAGAGGGGTCTGACTCCTTTTAGAAGGAAAACTAAAAAAACAGAAAGAAATAGCTTCAACATCAACAAAAAGGACATCCACTCAGAGACCCGAACCAAATGTCACCAACTACAAAGACCACAGGTAGATAAATCCATGGAGATGGGAAGAAACCAGTGCAAGAAAAGATGAAAACACCAAAAACCAAGACGTCTCTCCTCTTCTAAGGGATCACAAGTCCTCACCCACAAGGGAACAAAGCTGGTTGGAGAATGAGTCTAATGAATTGACAGAAGCAGGCTTCAGAAGGTGGGTAATAACAAACTTCTCTGAGCTAAAAGCGCATGTTCTAACCCAATGCAAAGAAACTAAGAACGTTGAAAACAGGTTGGATGAAATGCTAACTAGAATAACCAGCTTTGAGAAGAACATAAACGATGTGATGGAGCTGAAAAACACAGCACGAGAACTTTGCAAAGCATACACAAGTTTCAGTAGCTGAATTGACCTAGCAGAAGAAAGGGTATCAGAGATTGAAGATCAACTCAATGAAATAAAATAAGAAGGCAAGATTAGAGAAGAAAGAATGAAAGGAAATGAGCAAAGCCTCCAAGAAATATGGGACTATGTGAAAAGACCTAATCTACGTTTGATACGTGTACCTGAATGTGACAGAAAGAATGAATCCAAGCTGGAAAACACTCCTCAGGATATTATACAGGAGAACTTCCCCAACCTAGCAAGACAGGCCAACATTCAAGTCCAAGAAATACAGATAACACCACAAAGATATTCCTCAAGAAGAGCAACCCCAAGGCACATAATCATCAGATTCACCAAGGTTGAAATGAAGGAAAAAATTCTAAGGGCAGCCAGAGAGAATCAGGTTACCCACAAAGGAAGCCCATCAGAATCACAGTGGACCTCTCGGCAGAAACCCTACAAGCCAGAATAGAGTGGGGGCCAATATTCAACATCCTTAAAGAAAAGAACTTTCAACCTAGAATTTCATATCCAGCCAAACAAAGCTTCATAAGTGAAGGAGAAATAAAATCCTTTATGGACAAGCAATTGCTGAGACATTTTGTCACCACCAGGCCTGCCCTACAAGAGCTCTAAACATAGAAGCCCTAAACATAGAAAGAAACAACCAGTACCAGCCACTCCAAAAATGTACCAAATGGTAAAGAGCATTGACACGAGGAAGAAACTGCATCAACTAATGGGCAAAACAGCCAGCTAGCATCAAAATGGCAGAATCAAATTCACACATAACAATATTAACGTTCAATGTAAATGGGCTAAATGCTCCAATCAAAAGACACAGACTGGCAAATTGGATAAAAAGTCAAGATCCATCAGTGTGCTGTATTTAGGAAACCCATCTGACATGCAAGGACACACATAGGCTCAAAATAAAGGGATGAGGGAAGATTTACCAAGCAAATGAAGAGCGAAAAAAAGCAGGAGTTGCAATCCTAGTCTCTAATAAAATAGACTGTAAATCAACAAAGATCAAAAGAGACAAAGAAGGGCATTACATAATGGTAAAAGGATCAATGCATCAAGAAGAGCTAACAATCCTAAATATATATGCACCCAATACAGGAGCACCCAGGTACATAAAGCAAGTTCTTAATGAATTACAAAGAGACTTATACTCCCATACAATAATAGTGGGAGACTAACACTGCGCTGTCAATATTAGACAGATCAATGAGACAGAAAATTGACAAGGATATCCAGGACTTGAACTTAGATCTGAACCAAGCGGACCTAATAGACATCTACAGAAATCTTCACCCAAAATCCACAGATTATACATTCTTGTCAGGAACACATCACATCTACTCTAAAATTGACC
>CAUYQU010075315.1:0-26223 GCA_963574635.1 Cheracebus regulus
AGATAGCATGGGGAGAAATGCCAGATATAGGTGAAGGGGAGGAAGGCAACAAATTACACTGCCACGTGTGTACCTATGCAACAATATTGTATGTTCTTCACATGTACCCCAAAACCTAAAATGCAATAAAAAAAAAATAAGGTCTATTTTTTTAAAAAATGATTACCATGGTAAATTTTACGTTCTGTGCATTTTTTTTAAAAAACCACAGTATTAAAAATTGCAGAAGTCTTTTCTTTATTCCTCATTCCCTAATCCCATTTGCCAGCAACAAAGACCATTAACAGTGTTCATATTTTTAATCAGATTTTAAACTTCATGCTCTTTCATTTCCAATGATTATTTGAAGACAAATACTGTGTTCAGAGTATTTGAAGGCAAAAACTATGCTCAGAAAGAAGTCCTGACTTGGAAAATACAAATGTGAGAGTTCCTGGCATGGGTGTGATACTTCTATCAGGGGTCTCTTAGGGACTATGTGCACAGAAAGTAGAAGAAACTGAGGAGAAATCCAGGGAAACCCAGAGTAAAGACTCAGGGGAAGTCTGCAAGAATGAGAAATAAAGAACTAGTAGGAAAGACATGAACCAAGGGCGGATAACATTTTTTTTTTCAGATGGATTTTTTCTCTTGCTGCTCAGGCTGGAGAGCAATGGCACCATCTCGCTCACCGAAACCTCCACCTCCAGGGTTCAAGCGATTCTCCCACCTTAGCCTCCCAAGTAGCTGGGATTACAGGCATATACCACCATGCCCGGCTAATTTTTTGTAGTTTTAGTAGAGACAAGGTTTCACCATGTTGGCCAGGCTGGTTTCGAACTCCTAACCTCGTGATCCGCCCATCTTGGCCTCCCAAAGTGCTGAGATTACATGCGTGAGCCACCGCGCCTGGCCTGGCAGATAACATTTTAAGAATAAATGTGGCCAGGCGCGGTGGCTCACGCCTGTAACCCCAGCACTTTGGGAGGCCAAGGTGGATGGATCACTTAAGCCCAGGAGTTTGAGACAAGCCTGGCCAACATAGCAAAACCTCGTCTGTATGAAAAATGCAAAAATTAGCTCAGCATGGTGGTGTGTTCCTGTAGTCCCAGCTTCTCAGTAAGCTGAGGTGGGAGGATCACTTGAGCCCAGGAGACGGAGATTGCAGTGAGTGGAGATTGTGCCACTGAACTCCTGCCTGCGTGACAAAGTGAGACTCTGTCTCAAAAACAAACAAACAAACTATTATGCTAAGTAAAATAAGCCAACCACACACACAAAAATGTTGCATAATTCTGCACATATGAGGCACTTAGAATAGTCAGAGTCAAAGAGACAGAGAGTAGAATTGATGTTACCAGGAGCTGGGGAAGGGGAAATGAGGAGTTATTGTTTAATGAGTTCAGAGTTTCAATTTGGGAAGTTAAATAAGTGCTAGAGATGGATGGTGATGTTGGTTGCACAACAATTTGAATGTCGTTAATGTCACTGAACTGTATATTGAAAATGGCTAAAATAATAAGTTTTATGCAATGGGTAGTTTATCACAACATAAAGAGGAATAAATGCATAAAGAAGCCAGACACAAAAGAGTACATACTGTTTGAGTTTATTTATATGAAGTTCAAGAACAGGCAAACCTAACTGGAGGTGGGGATGGAGCCAGAACAGCAGTTACCTTCGTATAGGCATGTGGGAAGGAAACTGGAGAAAAGAAGAAATAAACTGTACATTTCAAGGAGTTTGGAAAGGGGACAAATATTATTATAAATGAAGGGTAATGTTGGCTAGGAAGCCTAGCTTTTTTTTAGAAAGGGGAAAATTGAATGTATTTTTAGTTCGAGGAACAGATGGAGAGAGAGGGAGGGATGACAGTGCAAGAGAGGGAAGAGACAGATGATATCTGGAGGTGTGAGGAGAGGGGACAAAGAAGGGAGGGTGGGATTGGCCTTGAAGAGGCATAGGGACACATCTTCCGCTATGCCTATGAGAAAAGGGAGCAAGAATGCGTGAGGATTGACTAAGCGAGGAAGTGGAAGGGAAGCACATCAAAGGAGTCGGAGTTGCATAGTCTTTTTCTTTTTTTTCTTTTTTCTTTTTTTTTTTTTTGAGACGAAGTCTTGCTCTTGTCACCCAGGCTGGAGTGCAATGGCGCAATCTCAACCTCTGCCTCCTGGGTTCAGGCAATTCTCCTGCCTTAGCCTCCCGAATAGCTGGGATTACAGACCCATGCCTCCACACCAGGCTACTTTTTGTATTTTTAGTAGAAACAAGGTTTCACTATGTTGGTCAGGCTGATCTCAAACTCCTGACCTCGTGATCCGCCCACCTCAGCCTCCCAAAGTGCTGGGATTACAGGTGTGAGCCATTGCACCCAATTCTTTTCTTTTGCTTTTCTGTTATTTTTTTGAGACAGGGTCTTGCTGTATCAAGGGTGCACTTCCAGGCTGGAGTGCAGTGGCACTATCGCTATTCACTGCAACCTCCATCTTCTGAGCTCAAGTGATCTTCCCATCTCAGCTTCCTGCATTGCTGGGACTACAGGTGCACTCCACCACTCACAGCTAAATATTGTATTTTTTATAGAGAGGGGGTTTTGCCAGTTTCCAACCCCTGGGCTCAAGCAATCCACCCACTTTGGGCTCCCAAACTGCTGCAGTTATAAGCATGAGCCTCAGTGCCTGGCCGTCTTTTTTCACTATACTGAGCTGTCTCCCCCTACCTACTCAATATCACCATTATCCCAGCAGACTTCAACCCCTCTGATCAATTTTTTTTTTTTTTTTTTTTTTTTTTGAGACAGAGTTTCACTCTTGTTGCCCAGACTGGAGTGCAGTGGCGTGATCTTGGCTCACTGCATCCTCCACCTCCCAGGTTCAAGCAATTCTTCTGCCTCAGCCTCTCAAGTAGCTGGGATTACAGGCACCTGCCACCATGTCCAGCTAATTTTTCACATTTCTATTAGAGATAGGGTTTCATCATGTTGGCCAGGTTGGTCTCAAACTCCTGACCTCAGGTGATCCACCTGCCTCTGCCTCCCCAAGTTCTGGGATTACAGGCGTGAGCCACCATGCCCGGCCCCTTTGATCTATTTCTTACTCTAAAACTAAGCTATGCCACTAATTACCATTACCAAAATCATTTCTGTTGACACGTTTTCTGTCTGAACATACAGGTATTTGATCAGAAGACCTCTACGGTTTATGCAAGCTACAACATTTTGTTTTGCTACAGATGTGAATTTTAGAATAAATCAGTTGGAAAATATACGTATTTTTAATTTCCTCTGTGTCCTGAATTTAATAAGTGCAGCTGGGAAATAGACGTACTTTCAAAATTATGTTGGTAATACAGAGCTATCTGCCTTTCTCACAAAAATTCTGGGGTTTTTTTTGAACTGAGAATTTTCTTTTCATGCTACAAGGAAAACTTATTTCAGATTTAGATAGCTAAAATTAAACATATCCACATGCAATTGATATATCAAAATTTTGTTAGGAGGAGGTAAATAATTGGAACAGGTTTCTCTGTCAGTTCAGAACAGTGAAAACTTCATTACTGTATATCAGCCCATGATAAGATTCTGGGACAGCTGTAGGGTGTATAGTCTCATTCCCTCCGAAGTAGAGGCCTTTGCTGAAGAGCAGGCAATATTGCAGTAGAAGCCTGGCTAGAAAACTGCTTCATCAAAAGTTCAGAAAAATCCCCTTTCAAAATACATACGGGCAATTCAAAAGGCAAAATTATGGGTAGTTAATGCATGTGGAAGAATGGAAAGTGTGGAAAGTAGAAAAGTTCCTTTTTAAAGTTTCCTTTCTTGTTAAAGAGTAAGTGTGCTACTAACTTTGTTAATCCCTATCCTATGTAGTTTTTTAAAATGCCATGCTTACAGGCATGTAGTTCATTCTATGTCCTTGTACTTTAACTAAGATATCTGTGCTGACCTTGCTCACAGGCATGTCCCAGCTCTCCATTGCTTCTACCTGTTTAGAAAAGTTTTAAGTTGTTGCATTAGTTTGCTAGGGATTAAAAAAAAAAAAGGAGAAAAGTTTTAAGTTGTTAGCCAATTGAGTTTCAGTTTAGATTGTGAGGTCTGACTCCAGCCAATGGAGATCAGACACAGCAGTAAGGATGACCCCAAATGCATAAGGGATAAATTTGTGTGTTTTCCTCTGTTCACGGTACTCTCATGGCACGAGGGTACCCTTCCTGCAGTCCAGGGAGTAAAAAATTGCATTGATGGAAAATCCTTTGTGTCAGTGCTAATTTTTCTTTGAGGCACTGAGCATCTATTTCCAACAGAAAGCTTCATTAATATTCAAAAGATGCAAATTAAAATAATACTCAGATGCCATTTCAACTTATCCAATTAGCAAGATCTGTAGAAGTAATGCTTAAGGGTAAAATGTAATGGGAAATCTCATGGACTGCTTGTAAGGTATAAATCAGTTTAATTTCTTAAAAAGTGATGGAAGAATGTGTACCAGAAGCCTTACCAATGGCCATACCTTTTGAATCAAAAATGTTACTGCTAGGATGTCATTCTTCAAATAATTCAGAAAAGTGGATAAACGGTTTCTCATACAAAGATGCTCACTGCCGTGCTAATTATAATAGAAAGAGTTAGAAACACCTGAATGTCTAACTATAAGGAGTTCAGTGTATGTGTGTATGTGTGTGTATGTATTGAGACAGGGTCTCTCTATGTTGCCTAGGCTGGTCTTGAACTCCTGGGCTCAAACAGTTCTCCCATCTCGGCCTCCCAAAGTGTTAAGATTACAGATGTGAGCCACTGTGCTCAGCCAAGCATTTCAATTATGAAAGATACATATGATATTATACATTTTATAGCCATTCAAATGCTTATGAATAATTTTTAATGATGTTAGGGAAATGTGACATAATGATTAGTGATACACTATTATTTCCTCTGTATTAAAATATGTATATGTATAGAAAAAGATTGGAGAGTGTCAAAATGTAAAGTAGTTACATCTAGGTGGCAAGATTTTATAATTGTGTTTTCCTTCTTTATACTGCTCTCTATTTTTCACAATGTCTGATCACTATTTTTAAAATCTGAATCTAAAGTTATTTTTTGACAAAGAAAACGTCCTTTGATCATTTTTGGTAATGATTAAAACCTTTACTCCAGAGAAATGGCCCAAAATGTTCAGCTAAGTTCAGCTATTCATTCAACAACATGCATTAAGCATCTACTATGTACCAGGCTCCACAGCGTGTACTGGGAATTCAAGGGTAAAGAAGACACCCAGACTCGTTCTGGCCCTCAGTGAGCTTAGTCTAGTGGAGGGTGCAGTAGATTATTTTGCTCGGGGTGCCATAACAAAGTACCCCAGACTGAATGGCTTCACCCAACAGAAATTAATTTTCTCACAATTCCAGAGGCTAGAAGTCCAAGGTGTTGGCAGGGTTGGTTTCTTCTGAGACCTTTCTCCTTGGCTTGTAAATGGCTGTCTTCTCACTGAGTCTTTACATCACCTTCCCTCTCTGTGTGTCTGTGTCTAAATTTCCTCTTCTTGTCAGGACGCCAGTTATATTGGATTAAGGCCCCACCCTAATCACCTCATTTTAACTTAATTACTTTTGTAAAGACCCTATCTCTAAATACAGTCACAATCAAAGGTACTGGTAGTCAGGACTTCAACTTATAAGTTTTGGTGGGGAACAATTCAACCCGATAATATCTAGCAATTAAATAATTACACGGTGGCTCTTGCCTATAAGCCCCGCACTTTGGGAGGCTGAGACAGGCAGATCACTTGAGTTTGGGAGTTTGAGACCAGCCTGACCAACATGGAGAAACCCTGTCTCTACTAAAAATACAAAATTAACCTGGCATGGTGGTGGGCTTCTGTAACCCCAACTACTCGGAAGGCTGAGGCAGGAGAATCACTTGAACCAAGAAGGTGGAGGTTGCGGTGAGCTGAAATCATGCCATTGCACTCCAGCCTGGGCAACTAGAGCGAAACTCCATCTTAAAAAAAAAAAAAGGCCAGGCACAGTGGCTCATGCCTGTAATCCCAACACTTTGGGATGCTGAGGCAGGCGGATCACAAGGTCAGGAGTTCGAGATCAGCCTGATCAACATGGTGAAACCCCATCTCCATCTCAAAAAAAAAAAAATGACATCAGAAAGAAGGGCTGGAAAAGCTGATATTAAGACTAAACAGTATCCTTGTGCTCCTCACACTACTGGTAATTTCTAATGAATGGTGTGATTACTATTACTTCAGTATTTGCTTTTAGTCTTTAGTGCATGGTTTGTAGTTTATTTAACAGCTTAGTGGGAATGAAACTAATTTTCATCTAGTTACAATAAAATGCAGCTGACATTTTAAATGTATCTTCTCTTCAGAGAGTCAGAGAATGAATATTTATTATTTGATGACTGATATTACAAAGTCATTATCTTATCTTTCAGGGATCAGATTGGGGTGTGAATCAATACTTACTAAGTTCCCAGATAAGTATATGGCATGACTTCCTAGACAGGCTTGGCTGGTTCTAAGTCCCTAGAACTGTAAACAGAGTTCTGGAGAATAAACTCTGCCCAGTCTAATAATTTCTCTGTTACTTGTTTTCAATACTTTTCAAAATTCAGAAGAATAGTTTTCTGTGGAATCATGTATAAAATCTAACTCAATTCATAATCTACTTCCTATACACCTGTCATTTGTCACCGAATTCTTTATGGCATGTGGCAGACTACAAGTAAATTCATTAAAAATAAAACAGATTATTTAGCCTGCATAGATCACGGTTGAAAAACACTTGTTATATTACATTCGTATAGACAAGTAATTGCCCCTCCATTTCAAGAGACAGAATTTTGCATAATTACTTGAGAAGCAGTAGAAAGGTGGGGTAGTCTGATGGTTAAGGGCCTGGGCTCCTGGGAGCAGCTCTACCTCTCCCCACCCTCAAAAGGATGGTGCAAATAAAATAAGCAAATCCTCCAGGAGCCCTTCACAATAGTTCCTGGGGCATAATGACGTGCAATATTCAAGAACTACTCTTATTAGACATTGCAGAGTTGATTTCCTGTCTTTGATGCACTCTTCCTCTCTTGCCTTTTTCCCACACTTCATCTAGACTTAGCTCAGTTACCCAAGGGCTAGTTCAGAATCAATAGTGAATGCTCTATGACAACTTTGAGCCCTCTTGTTGATGACATTTTAGTATGGTCAACACTTGACCCCTTCACTATTTTAAGTTAAAATTTGTACAAGTTTGGAAGTATATATTTTGGTGTTCTTTCATTAATGTGTGAGCACTTCTCATTCTCCTGAATTTCTCCAGGTCATCTATGAATTCTCCCCTACAGCACAGTCCTACTGGCTTGCTTCCTCTTAAAGTCATTGTGCTAGGCTTATAGGGCATTGTTTGTTCCAATCTCCATGGCTACGTGGTTGCTCTTCCTAGTTTGCAATGCCCTATTCCTCTTCACCAGCAGAACTCCTCCTTTATTTCAAAATTGGACACCAACACCCTAGGATCTTGTTGTTTTTATTCCTTTGCCTTGATTGTACTTACTGTCTACATTATTTTAATTTGTCCTTATGAATTATTGCTTGAAAAATATGCTTCTGATTTGTGCCTTTTTTCTTATGTGTGCCTGTTAGATTGTATGCTCCTTGGCAAAACAGCACAAGTCCTTGAATTATTTTGTAGGTTATGCTACTATTTGAGGATATACACTAAATATCACTTATTGCTTACACTGGTCTTTTTACTGCTTTTTCTCCCAGTTACTCTCCTCTACCTTTTAATCTGGCTTTTCTAACTGGTATTCTTTTGTTAACATAGACTACCTAGAATGTTTTCTATCATCTTGTATCTTGTATCCTCCAATATCTTCTGATACTTATTTCACTTTTCTTTGTTGCCCAATCTGTTTACATGTTATGCCAGTGAAATTAAAGAGTAAAAATGTTTCCCACAGCATACAAAGGGAAAAAAATAGGTGAAGTGCCCCACTCTGGGCAGAACTATAAGCCCTTCCTCTTGGTGGTCCCCTCACCCCCAGTATTCTTTATCACACCTTCTTGTGTCATCTTTCACTCATTTTTCTCTTTTGATTGGATTGTAAGACTATGTCTTATTAGTTTTATGAATCTCTAGTACTTGGCCCATTGCAGGGAGCATAGTAAGTGCTTAACAAACTTTTGTTGAAGAAATGAAAGATTTAGTAAAGAGATTCACCCATGAAAATAGTGGTATTTATAATAGGCTCCTTTGTTTTTTAAGAATCTACCTTTAGAGTAATGCTGTAAAGGGCAAGCACTGGACCTATACAGTATGTTAGTACCCCTGCTCTTCCACTTGCTGGTTAGCAACAGAGAATAAATTACCTCTCCGAGACTAGATATATCATATATAAACTTTCATAGGGTTGTAGTGAGAATTTTTTTTTTTTTAATATTTTTTTTACGGAATCTTGCTTTGTTGCCCAGGCTGGAGTGCAGTGGCACAATCTCAGCTCACTGCAACGTCTGCCTCCCGGGTTCAAGTTATTCTCTTGCCTCAGCCTCCAGAGTAACTGAGATTACAGGCGCTAGCTACCACGCCTGGCTAATGGTTTTTTTGTTTGTTTGTTTGTTTTGTATTTTTAGTAGAGATGCGGTTTCACCATGTTGGTCAGTCTGGTCTAGAACTCCTGACCTTGTAGTCTGCCCGCCTCAGCCTCCCAAAGTGCTGGGATTACAGATGTGAGCCACCACACTCGGCTGAGAATTTTAATATTTAAATCAGTACTCAGTATATAGCAAGCACTTAAGAAACTTAGCGACAGCTATTATTAAAAATGATTTTGGCTGGGCACAATAGTTCATGCTGTAATCCTAGCATTTTGGGAGGCTGAAATGGGTAGATCTCTTGAGCCCAGGAGTTCAAGACCAGCCTGGGCAACAACATGGCAAAACCCTATCTCTACAAAAAATGCAAAAATTACCTAGATGTAGTGGTGTACACCTGCAGTCCTGGCTACTTGAGAGGCTTAGGTGGGAGGATCGCTTGAGCCTTGGAGGCTGAGGCTGCAGTAAGCCATGATCATGCCACTACACTCCAGCTTGGGCGACAGACTGAGACTCGTCTCAAAAAAAATGTAAAAAAGATATTAATATATCAACATTTAATTATTCAAGGAGACCAGGAAAATAACTGTCACATCATTGACACGTGCTGCATTTACTGAGTGCTCAATTATCCAAAGACCATGGAAAGTTCACCATCAGCATTGGACCTAGGTGTCGGGATAGGAACAGAGAGTTTTCATCCATGTGGATAATCAGCAATATCAATATTTAGAATTATGTTCATAATTAGATTTTTGATTTTTAAAAAAATTATGGTAAAATATCCATAACATAAACTTGGCCATTTAACCATTTGTACGTATGCAGTTCACTGGCATTAAGTACGTTTGCATTGCTGTGCAACCATCACCACTATCCATTTCTAGAACTCTCTTCATCTTGCAAAACTGAAACTCTACCTATTAAATAACAACTCCTCATCCTCCCTTCACCCAGCTTCTGGCAACCACATCCTACTTGCTCTGTGAGTTTGACTACTCTAGGTAGCTCATGTAAGTGAAATCATAAGTATTTGTCCTTTTGTGTCTGACTTATTTCACCTAGTATAATGTCTTCAAGGTTCATCTATGTTTATAGCATGTGCCAGAATTTTCTTCCTGTGTAAGGCTGAGTTAAGTTTTAAATTTTAATGGGTATAAAATATTCTTTTTCTATTGTTTTGTCTTTTGTTTTTGAGACAAAGTCTGGCTCTGTTGTCCATACTGGAGTATGGTGGCATCATCTCAGCTCACTGCAACCTCTGCCTCCGGGGTTCAAGCGATTCTCCCTGCCTCAGCCTCCCGAGTAGCTTGGATTCTCCCTGCTTCAGCCTCCTGAGTAGCCTGGATTACAGGCACCTGCCACCACACCTGTCTAATTTTTGTGTTTCTTTTAGTGGAGATAGGGTTTTACCATGTTGGCTAGGCTGGTCTTGAACTCCTGACCTCAGGTGATCCGCCCTCCTTGGCCTCCTAAAGTGCTAGGATTCCAGGTGTGAGCCATGGTGCCTGGCCCCCTTTCTATTGTGTTTTTAGGTGGTTCCCCATTTTTAGCCGCCATAGATAATGAAATCGAGCTCTGTCTTTCAGTGTATTTTGAGGCCTCAAATAATAATGGAAAATTGAAAAAGAAAAGACAAGTCTAGTGCCCAGAAAAATCTCATTAAAAGCAAATCTTTTTGCTTTTATCAGAAACACTTATCCTGTATTTTAAGATGCATTGAATTAAGTTTTTTTTTAAGACATAAGGAAAAAAGGGTTGCTCAACTGTGTAGCTTTGTTGTTGTTCATCCGTAATGATTACCACGTCATCTTGGTCAATGTATTCACTGACCATAAGAGCAGAAAACTGTGCATTTCCTTCATAGTATTAGCAATGAGTTGGCAAGTGATCTCTGAGCTCTGGGATGGGCTGAAAGGTGAGATGGAAGATGTTCTAACCTGCCAAGACTTGAATTAAAGTCTTTTAAACTGTTTCTTTTCCAAGAATTGCTAAGATGACTAAAGTGCAAAACTGAATAAGGAAGCTTGTGGCATGTATTTTGTTTCAGGTAGTAAGCTACTAAAGATAAAAACAGCAAGACATCAGGGAAGTAAAGAACAAAATCACATACAACAATCTTGGTAGTTTAAAATGTACTTTTCAATATAAATAAGAGCTCTGGTAACAAGCTCAAGAACGTTCCCTTTTTCTTTAAGGGAAGGAAATTTGAAATTGGATCTTATTTTATTACCCCAGGTGGAAGAAACATTTTTGCATTCATTATTTATATCCTGCCCAGTACAAAAATTATTTGAGGCAATTTGAGAGGCTATTAAAGAATGTAATTGAAGAAATCTAAGTAGAATTTCCCCAGCTTGTCTTGTATAGTTTAGGCACTGACCTTTTATCTGAAAATACTAACAGAAACCTTAAAAAAGAACATCAGCTTTGATGACTGGAGGGAACTAGTTTAGCGGTTTTTCTCATGGCAGTCGCTAGGTCTTGTCTACCTAGCGTTGATCAGTTCTGTCTTCTCTTGTAATTAGAAGTTTCTTGGCCTGTAAATAAAGTAACCATATGTTCTAGATTTTCTGGGGCAGCCCCAATTAAAAATATTCTTTCCTGTTGTTAGACCATGTGTCAGACCATATGTACTGACATTTTTATGGAAAATGTGGTCAGCTTGTAACTGGGTTTTTCTTGGATGCCAGTGATCGTTGTAGGTTCTTGGCCTTCAACCTCTTAAAGAATAAGTGGTGGGGCCGCTTCAGCTGCACCGTATGCTGGTGAAGTGAATATCGGACCCAAAAAGTGTGGCAGAAAGGTGATTTTATTTAGGTAGAGAAAAAAGAAGGAAAGGAGAAGAGAAAGGCTTCCACGAAGAGTGTGGAAGGGGATTCCAGAGGGGAAAATCCAGAGGGAGCTCCCACCTGGAGGGAATTCCAGAAAGCTGGAAATCCGGTACAGGAGAGGGGGCACGGACCTCCTTTCCGGGAGAAACCCCCACCTTCTCCAAGACCCTGGGCCAATGAAAGGAGTTCCTTAGAACTTCCGCTGGAGTGATTGACTTTTAGTTTCTTCCCGCGCGAAATTCAAACATAAACCTTTGAATCTCCCGGATGGAGAGAGATGGGTCGGGGGCATGGCGCTGCGAAATTCTTGCCCTTAAAGCTACGCCACCTCACGGACCCGGAAAGAGAACACATTCCCTCAAGCTTACTCGAAATTGTCAGTATTTTCCTAACGGGTCTTTTTTCCCCAGGTATCTAGAGGCCTCTGTGTGGATTGGGGTTCACCTCCCACCTATTCTGTGAGACTCAGCTGATGTCTGCATTCTTGTAAAGCCTGACCTGCTTTCTTCCAGAAACCTTCCCTCGCCCATCTCCTACTCCACCTATGGAGTGCCACACTCTGCTTAGCATTTGATCGTACACCACCTTTTATTGTTATGTGTGTTAATTTCATCTCTTCAACGATATTGCAGTCTGGAGGAAAGGAATATCACCTAAGTTTCTCCCGCAACTTCCACGGGACCTCACCTTGGGCTAGCCACATAGCAGTTCCTGTTTTAAAAATCAGCAACTAAAAAGACTTATTAATTTGTTTGTGTCATTTGTGGCAAGGACACAGTTCTCTACCAGAACTCTGCAATGAACTTGTAAATATTTTACTATTGGTTCAAACTCTTATCAAAGCCAGATTTCTATTCTAATTCTAAGCATTTGATTTTATAAACACGCACACACACACACACACACACACGGACTTCAGAAAGTTCATGGAAAAATTGAACTAAAATATATAAATAAAAAATACATTCCTTCTTCATATGTCAATTAAAAAAAACCAAACAAAACAAAATACAAACTTTATTTCTCAATGTAAGTTCCATCAAGGTCAAGATGTTTTTGTAAGCAATGATAGCAGCCACTTAGTCGATCTCTAAAGAACTGTGGGTCCTGGGAATTCACCCAGATCAATGCGATCCTTTTTATATTATTAACTGAAGAAAACTGGGTACCCTTTACAGATTTTTTTTTTTAAGATAGAGTCTTTCTTCATCACCCAGGCTGGAGAGCAGTGGTGTAATCTTGGGTCACTGCAACCTCTGCCTCCCAGGTTCAAGCAATTCTCCTGTCTCAGCCTCCTGAATAGCTGGGACTACAGGCACCTGCCACCATGCCCAGCTAATTTTTATATTTTTAGTAGAGATGGGTTTCATCTTGTTGGTCAGGCTGAACTCCTGACCTCAGGTGATCTACCCGCCAAGGACTCCCAAAGTGCTGGGATTACACACAGGAGCCACTGTGCGCAGACAGATTTTTAAGATTTGAAACCAAAAAGAAGTCAGAAGGAGCTAAATCGGACTGTAAGGTGGATGCCTAATAATTTTACATGAAAACTCTCCCAACATTGCCCTCATTTGACATGGCCAGAAGCATTGTCAGGGTGGAGAAGGACTCTGGTGAAGCTCTCCCAGGTGTTTTCTGTTAAAGCTTTAGCCGACTTTCTCAAAATGTAGTCATAATAAGCAGAAGTTATCATTCTTTGGTCCTCAAGAAAGTCTCCAGAAAATTTTTTGGGATGCTTAAACAAAATGCATTGAACATCCCAAAAACTCTTGCCATGATTTTTAATCTTAACCAGCCCACTTTTGCTTTGACTGGACCACTTCTACCTCTTGGTAACCATTTCTTTGTCTGTCGTCTTCAGGATTACACTGGTAAAGCCATGTTTCATCTCTTCTTACAGTCCTTCAGAGAAATGCTTCAGGATCTTGATCCTACTTGTTTAAAATTTCCATTGTCTGCAGCTGATCTGGGCTCAACAATTTTATCATCCATCAAACTGTATGTTAAGGGACTCAGTGATTCTGATTTCAGAGAACCACAGTTCCAGAACTTAGTTTCAATTCCTTATAGTACAACTTTAAAGGTTGCTATCAGCATACCTCTATCACACTGCCTTCCCTTTCCAATTTCCCCATTTCTTTCAGTATTGCTTTTTCTGAGGAATTGGAATGTTTAAGAGAGTTTAATTTGTACATTTCATGTGTAAGGTTGATAAGAGTTATTTAAGTACTTGGGGGAGGTTTTGCTTATTAGGTTATAAGTTAGCTCTTCAGGCATTTAAAATGTTTAAAATAAAAACTGACTTTATTAAATTTATAAATGCAGTTTAAAATGTTTAAGGGGATTTAATTATGCACTTTGTAAATGGTACTGATTGTTTAATTAAATTTAGTTTTTTTAATATCAGCTCACCAAATATTAATCACACAAAAGTGAATTATTCTTCATTTGCATAACAAGATTAGTAATTTAAACTCAAGAAAAACTAGATTTTTAATTGTGTAATAAAAAATGGAATATTAATTTGCTATCCTAGTAAGTATAGTTTTTTCTACTTCTTTTTTTTTTTCTTTTTCTTTATTATTTTTTTATTTAAAGACAGGCTTTCACCATGTTGGTCAGGCTGGTCTTGAACTCCCAACCTCAGGTGATCCGCCCGCCTTGGCCTCCAAAGTGATTGGATTACAGGCATGAGCCACCACACCCAGCCAGTTTTTTCTACTTCTAAAGATTCCTTTTCTGCCCAAGACTCAGGAGGCTGAGGCAGGAGAAAAACAAATGAATAAACCTCTACAATATCAAAAGATAGAACCTAAATATATCTAAATGTAAATGACACTTAGTCCCCACAGTTTCTATGCTCCTTATGGTTCTGAAATTTCTGGAATATAAGTGACTCAAAACATCTTTCTTTAATCTGAAGCGGGGACCTATGAGTACCTTTCAAGTTCTGTCTCTCTCTCTCTCTCTCTTTTTTTTTTTTCCCCCAGAGTCTTACTCTGTCACCTAGGCTGGAGTCTGGTGGTACGATCTTGGTTCAGGCTTACTGCAACCTCTGCCTCCCAGTTCAAGCAATTCTCCTGCCTCAGCCTCCAGAGAAGCTGGGACTACAGGTGTGTGCCATCATGCCCAGCTAATTTTTTGTATTTTTAATAGAGACTGAGTTTCACTATGTTAGCCAGGATGGTCTTGATCTCCTGACCTCGTGATCCACCTGCCTCAGCCTCCCAAAGTGCTGGAATCACAAGTATGAGCCACCATGCCCTGCCCTCAAGCTCTCTTTTAAATACAAAGTTCCTTCAATCATTGGATATGTAATATCGAATACATTGTACTATAGAATGGAATTTACTCACTTGGTGAGTACATGATTTGTGTTAATCTAAGCCTATTACTAAACAAATTATGGAGACTCAATTTCTATTAACTAGAAAAGTATCTCAGACCTGACACCTCCTCCTCTTTTCCAACTCCCCACTTCCATTAGTTTTTATTCTTGGAGTCTTAGGGTAATCCAAGTGAAATAAAGAATTGTGATGCCAGCAGATTCTAACATAAATGTAAAGCCTAAAGTCTTCAATATTGGGAAAGTTGACACAGATTGTTCTTTTCTCATTTTCAGACTGTGTACATCTGCTCGTATAAAACTACAAACGAAGCCACTACTACTGTGCAGGCACACTGCGCCTGATTAAATGCCTGGCCAGTCTCCATAGCTTCTTTCAAGCACTGTCACTCCTCTTGCCATATTGACTGGGCAGTAGCAAATGGCCTGTGCCATGGCCTGTCATGATAACCTCATACTATAGATGACCTCTTTTTTTTGTTGTTTTTGCTTTGGAGACTTCTTGCTATTCATATTTTTACTACAGAAACAAAAATTCCTATGACACTACCTTCTGACTTAGTTTAATTGAAGGGTACCTTGGGATTGCAGGCAAATTATAAAATACAAAACAAAAAAAAAACAAAAATTACCATATGCAAGCACTTAACATGTCAATCAAAGTGAATCAGGATTTTTCTTAGTACTGTAAAACCGAAATAAAATTCAGAAATAAATTGGATGCTTGGATGCTAAAGCTAATGCAAGATGCAGCTATCTTCCATCAGCCCCTGATTAAAATGTTTACGTTTATTTAATCAGTTTCCTTTATCTTTTGGTAGACCTTATTATAAACACAGGTTATATATTTAAAAATATAAAATAAACCATGCTAATTAAAAAAAACCCAGGTTTTTGTCTGCTTTATACCACTAGTATTTCACATAAGATTTCATTTTCAGAAAGTGCTCCCACCTAAGGAAAGTCTCAAAAGCCACTGACTTATTAGACTAAGGGCCCCTAGTTTTCCTCTGGGATTCCAGTCCTTCCCTTCATCTTACCTAGCACACCAACAGCAATATAGTACTTTTTCCAAAATTATGTATTCTCCCTCTTCAAAAATCTATAAAGCCTGTTTATAGACTACAAAATTAAAGTCAACATTTTCGACCTTTCCAGGCAGACATAATCTGACTGTACTCCAGCTATCCAGATATGCTCCTGTAGTCACCTATGCAGACTCCATAGTCCAGGAAAGGTAAGTGTGTGGTGCCTCTACTTCCTTACCTCCTGTTCTTGACAGATTCTGCCAATCCTCCTGCATTGAGCCATAGCCTGCTGGCAACTGGCTCTTTTTGGTGAAAGGCCTGCCCCTTGTGTGCCCTGCATTTTGGTGCATTATGTCCTTAAAACTGAGACTTTTGCCCCTCTCTGTTCACCTACTCTAATTCCTTCTTATCCTTCACAGTCCACATGTGAATGGAGCTTGCATTAGCTTCCTGAGTACGTGATGATCTCTTCTTCCCACTGATTTGTAATTTAGTTTTGCCTAAGAGCTTTCTCTGTTCTCTGATCTTCCTTTGGGATCACAGATGTCTATATTTTTTCACAAGCTTGTGATGAATGTAGGGATCTATTCTTGAAAGGTAGAAGGTAACTTGGACAAGAGTGGTAGCAAAAAGGAAATAGATTGATGATATGTTTAGGAGAAAGGATTAATAGAGCTGGAGATAGATTGGGTGCAGAGAAGGAGCATGAAGGAATAGTCCAGGATTCTGGCTTAAGCAATTGGGTTGAAGAGATACCATACATTCATTAAAATGAGCAAAGGTAAAGAGGGAATAGATTAGATGTTGCTCTGGCTGGGAATGCAGGTATCATGGTGTGAACATAAGTTCAATTTGAATATGTTAAATTTAAGAAGCATGTGGGACCTCCCAGGAGAAATGCCAAGTGGCCATTTAGGTATGTTAGACATGCCATGCTTGCAGGCATGTAGTACATTCTATGTCCTTGTACTTTAACCAAGATATCTGTGCTGAACGTGCTCACAGGCATGTCCCAGCTCTCCATTGTTTTTACCTGATTAGAAAAGTTTCAAGTTATTTAGGGTTAGGGTTTAGATTGTGAGGTCTGGCTCCAGCCAGCGGAAATCAGACACAGCAGTAAGGACAACCCCAAATACGTAAGAAATAAATATGTCTGCTCTCCTTTGTTTGTTGTACTCTCATGGCAAGATTGCTAATGGGAGTACCCTTTCTGCAGGAAGTAAAAATTGCATTGCTGAAAGAGCCTTTGTCTCAGTGCTAATTTTTCTTTGTGGCACCAAGCATCTATTTCCAACATCTATTTCCAACAAGGTATATGGCAATGAAGATTAGTAGAGAGGTTCAGACTGTCTCAGACATTTGGAGGTCACTGATGTATAAAAAGCATTTAAAACCCTTGGGATTAGAGGAGTCACCTAGGAAGAAATTGTAGAAAAGAAGCAAAGAGAACCACCAGTCTCTCTCGAGTTATCTTCTCATCGGTCGGATTCCTGCATCCTATCAACTCTGGATGGGTTAATAAAATCAGGTTTCTTAACCACTTTATAATTACTTCTCCATCGTGACTCCAGTAAGGTGGCTAGACAAAACAAGCAGCAGACCATTCCATCAATGGCAATTCTATTTTAAAACAGAGAAGAGATTATTATCCCCATTGTACAGAGGAAAAAAGTGACTATGAATGTTTAAGCAATTTAGTTAAAACAGCAGAATCAGTGACAGACAGGATTGAGATTAAATTCAGGGCATAGAATTGCAATTAAGAAGAGCTCTTTCTACCTTTCAAGAATAGATCCCTGTAAGTCATCACAAGCTTGTGGATAAATGTAGACATCTGTGATCTCAAAGGGAAGACCATAGAACAAAGAAAGCTCTTAGGCAAAACTAAATTATAAACCGATGGGAAGAAGAGATCATCATGAACTATTATACTATGATTAGATTATTGCAAAATTCTCCCAACTGGTCTTACCATTTCTAATTTAATGTCCCCTCCAATCCATTTTTTTTTTTTTTTTTTTTTTTTGCGAAAAGCTCTCACTCTGTCACCCAGGCTGGAGTGCAGTGGAGCAATCATGGCTCACTGCAGCCTTAACCTCCCAGGTTCAGATGATCTTTCCACCTCAGCCTTCTGAGTAGCAGGGACTGCAAGTGTGCACCACTACACCTGGCTAATTTTTGTATTTTTATTAGAGATGGGGTTTCACCATGTTGCCCAGGCTGGTCTTGAACTCCTTGGCTCAAGCAATCCACCCACCTCAGCCTCCCAAAGTGCTGGGATTACAGGAATGAGTCACTGTTCTTGGCCTCCCATCAATTTTTCACACAGCAACCAGAAGAATCTTTTTAAAGTGCAAATCTCATCACATATAGTTTTATCCTTATGTATCATATTCAAAATAAATCCAAACTACCTCCAAGTGGCCAGTAAGGGCCTTTTGACCCGGTCTCTGCCTACCTTTCCAGGCTCATTTCCCATGCAACCTTCTCTCCTTTGATCCCTTCCAATCTGTATTGGCTTTCAGATCCTGAGATACACTAAGCTCTTTACTACCTTCTGCTTGACAGCTTTCCTCTCACCCCGTCGTCTGGTTAACTCCTAGCTCCACTTAAAGAGTCAGAAAAGCCTTTTCTAAGCCTCTAACAGTACTTAGCACAAAATGCAATTATATTTTTATTTGCTTGATTATTTGTTTGTCCATCTCCCCTCTAAACATGAGGGCAGGAACTGCTTACCACTAACTTATCTAACTTACCACTGTATGGTCATAGTGACAACTAGAGTTGAGGTATTTGTCAGGTCTCAGGAGAAACTTTGTTCTATGAGTTTACCTGTGTTGTCTCTCATGAGCATGCCCCTTGTTTGGATGGTGCTAGATAAACATTACCAATGCCCGCCCTCCCAGCTCTTCAGTTCCTCTGCCCTTCTACTAGATCCTTGTGTGTACATGCCATTGTGTTGCTTCAGACAATCAGATTGTAGTATCAATTACTAGCAAAAGAGGGTGGAATGCATGTTATGATTGGAACCCAATGCTATGCTTTTATCCCTAATAATACTGCTCCCAGTGGGACCATAACAAAAGCACCACAAGGTCGTACTGCCTTATCAAATGAGCTAGCCAAAAGTTCTGGACTAAATGACCCTTTCACAAATTTAATGGGAAATTGGCTCAGCAAACGGGAAGGACTTATGTCCTCAATCCTCATCTCTCTTGCCTTCGGAATAATAAGCTTGCTTATTCTTGTAGAATATTATGTCATACCCTGTGCCAGAGAATTAATACAAAAGCTTATTGAAACGGCTCTCACCAAAACCTCCCTCAATCCTCCTCCTCCTTATTCAAATGAGCTTTTTCTTCTAGAAGACCAAGTAGAACAGAGCCAAATTATGCTGAAAAGTTTGAAGAAGAAATACTATAAAAAAATTTATTCTTCTTCAAAGGTTTAGGTCGCTTAAATTTCCTTGTCCTTTGTTCCTTGCTTTCAAGGCCAGACTTCCTTATGCTCTGTGTTCCCCTGGCCCTGGTAAACAACCTTCCTGCCAGTCCTTATCTACAGAGCCCACATTCCACACCTGGTATGCACTCAGTGACTTACCCCTCCCATCGCAATGGCTACTCCCACTGAAACTGATCTTCCCTCCTTCCCACTGGTATAACCACATTTCTGCACTTTTCAAGTTAGCCAACCAGGTTTAGCTTAGATTGTGAGGTCCAACCCTAGCCAACAGGGGAATAACACAGCAGTAGGGGCTACCTGCATCAGGGATAAGAACCCCTTCCACTCCCCTGTTCATGTGCTCTCGTCATTGCTCCATCCATGAGATGCACCCTTCTATAGAAGTAAATTGCCTTGCTGAGAATAAATTAATTAATTAAAAAAAATATCATTGACTGGGTAATGGAATTACTCTACTAATAATAACAGTAATTGTGCCACAAATATCTATATCACACTTTAAGGTTGTCTAAATGCTCATAGTGAGCATTATCTCATTTAATCTTGGAGTCTGGTCCTGAAGATGCATTCTGCTACCTCAATTCATTTGAATGATCCCCAAAGCTGTATCAGTAGCAACTTATATTCAATTCATCACTGAAGGAAGGGCTACTTCAGCTGACAGCTGATTTTATGCTTTTTTAGTAGTTTCATCTCAAGACAGTGACATTTTCCTTACTCAAATTCTGGGAACTCTTACTGTATGTATCCTTCAGTTTACTGATTATAATTCCTTCTAGGGTTATTGGAACAGATAAATAAGATAATAGTAATATTTGTTGAGTGCTTACTATGTTCTGGACAATGTTTTAAGTGCTTTACTTGCACAAATTTATTCAGTCCTCATAACTCCCCCTGAAGTAGGTAGCATTGTTTTGCATTGTATACTCATTTATAAAGGGAGAAATTGAGACACAAAGAGTTATACCAATCATCAGTTTGCAAATAAGTGGGGAAGTTGGAATATGAACCCAGCAGTCTGATTCCAGAGTCTAGGCCCTATGCAGCTTATATGTCAATGCTTACTCTGGTAATATTTATTCTTTAATTACATTACTTTTTAACGTATTTACCTACATTTCAGGGAGAGCTTACTGTGTGCCAGGCATTACGTGCAGTGCGGGAATATAGTTTGCACTCTACTGGGGAAGGTGGATTTGAATGAAGATTCTAACAGTGATGTGTGTTATGACTGTGAGGGACTGTGTGTAGTGGGAGCATAGAGCAGTGGGACTCAGTGTAATCTGGGGCTCAGAGAGTGCCTTCTTGAGGAAGGAACCTGTAGGTAAGATGTGAGCATAGTGAGGTAGAGCATCCTACGAATGACTGAAAAACTAAAAGAAGGCAAGACAGCTGGAGTTTCTTGAGCAAGGAAACAAGTGGAGTGAAATGATGCAGAACCAAGCACTGGCTCCCATCACAAGGGCCTTGGATGCCATCATAAGAATCTGGTACTTCATTCCAAAGGTCTTGACAGTTATTTTAAAAAGTTCTTAAGAAGTACAGAGTTTGGAAAAGACTGTTCCGGCTGAGCATGGTGGCTCATGCCTATAATCCCAGCAGTTTGGAAGGCTGAGGCAGGCACATCATTTGAGCTTAGGAGTCTGAGACCAGCCTTGGTAACATAGGGAGACCTTGCCGCTACTTACAAAAAAAATAAAAAAATTAGCCAGCCCTGGTGGTGCACACTGTAGTCCCAGCTACCAGGAGGCTAAGGTGGGAGGATCACTTGAGCTGTGGAGGTAGAGGCTGCAGGGAGCCATAATCACACCACCACACTCCAGCTTGGGTGATTAAGTAAACCCCATCTCAAAAAAAAGAGAGACTGTTCCAGCAGAGGGAAGTGGGAGTGAGAAGGCAGAAATCAGTGGGGAGGTTGTTGCAATCTACCAGGAGGGAGGGGCTGGTTGTGTGAGCAAGGATGGTGGCAAGAGTCACAAGAGGGAGTGGGTGGGTTCTCAACATATCTCAAGGTGAATTGGACAGAACTTGATGGTTGATTAGATGTGGAGGGTGAGAGGAAAGAAGGAGCCAAGGTTTCTGACTTGAGAAAAGTTTTGATAATGGTAGTAGAAATAAATAAGAGGAATGAAAGCAGTTTTGGGTAAAGGGATTGATGGAATAATGACTTGAATTTCAGGGCTGTTGAAACAGAAGTGGATGTGGCCAACGAGTGGTGGATTATAAGGGTCTGAAGCTGAGCAAGGAGAGGTGGGCTACAGAATATCTTTAATCTTAAAATGGACATTTTTCATGTTTACTATTTCCAAAATTAAGATGTATCTTAAAATTTAGTTTGCTTATCAGTGTTTCTTTTCTCCTGAATATTATTACAAATTAATGATAAAGTATAATTAGTAGCGTCTTAAAATAGAGGATATTCTATGAAATAAGAATATCCTGTAAAGAAACAATTAATTTGTACTTAATGGTGTTTTGAGAAGTCAGAGAAAGAGCATTTAAAATACCTTTTTTTATTGGAGAAAGATATATTTACCATAGGTAAAATTCAGCACTAGCACTGAATGGCACAAATGCCATATTGGTACAGTCCAACTTAATGGGGCTTTACCATATTGTTAATGGGATTGAAATGTTTATTCTTTTTAAGTAAGTCCAAATCTTTCCTTCTTCCAATTCTACCCCCAACACAATTTTCTTTACACCATTAACTTCATTAGTAGTCTCTGTCTCCATATTACAAAGGTATGCTTTGTCAGTGTGGGCTAGAATAATGTGTCTGTGAATTTTAGGAACTCAAATTAATATGGTTTTACTGTAGTATGTTTACATCTCCCCTGAGCATAAAATGCCAAATCATTTGGTATAACTGTGGTAGTGTTTCACATATTCATGCCTTCATCCTCAGCCATATAGGTGGGAGAAGACGTAAAGAAACTGTAAACTTAGTTTAGAAGAAGAAAGAGTTTTACCAACCTCCCATTCTAAAATTCTGCATCATTTACTCTCTCTAAGGTATTTTTGTTATCTGTTTTTTTTTTTTTCTTTTTGGCCAATATGCTGTCTTCCATTGTTAATTTTTATTTATTTATTTATTTATTTATTTTTGAGATAGGCTCTAGCTTTGTCACCCTGGCTGGAGTGCAATGGCGTGTTCTCGGCTCACTGTAACCTCCACTTTCTTGGCTCAAGAGATTCTCCTTCCTCAGCCTCCTGAGTAGTTGGGACTACAATTGGGTGCTACCATGTCCAGATGATTTTTGGATTTTTTAGTAGATAGGGTTTTGCCATGTTGCTCAGGCTGGTCTTGAACTCCTGAGCTCAGGCCATATGCCTGCCTTGGCCTCCAACAGTACCAGGATTACAGGTGTGAGCCACCACATCCAGCCTTCCATTGTTAATTTAATATTCATAAGTGTGTATATAACCTTCCCAAGGAGATTTTAACCTAGGAGGGGAGCAAATAACTATGGCTACTTCCCCACAATCTTTACCTCCAGGATCTTTACCTAATTTTCTGTTCCATTTCTACCAGGTCTTCCTGGGCCCTCCAACTAAGGCCATCCAGATCTCACAAAGATCACTCCTTAGTATTGTTAAGGTTCAGGGAACAGTTTGAAACAAACCTTTGCTTCCTAACCTGTTCTACTCTAATCTCCGAATCAGATAAAGAGATTACAAGAAAGAAAAATTGCCAGGCACAATAGCACACATCTGTAGTCCCAGCTACTTAGCAGACGAGGTGGGAGGATCACTTGAGCTCAGGAATTTGAGGCCAGCCTGGACAACATGGCAAGACCCTATCTCTTATTTTTAAAAAAAGAAAGAAAGAAAAGAAAAGAAAAGAAAACTGCATACTAGTATCTCTGACAAACATAGATGCAAAAGTATTCTAACATAAAATATTAACAAATTGAATCCAACAATATATAAAAAGAATTGTATACTATGACTAGGTGGGATTTATTCCAGACATACAAGGCTGGTTCAATATTCAAAAATTAATCAATGTAGCCTGGTGCAGTGGCTCACACCTGTAATCTCAGCACTTTGGGAGGCTGAGGCAGGCAGATCATCTGAGGTCAGGAGTTCGAGACCAGCCTGACCAACATGGTGAAACCCCGTCTCTACTAAAAATACAAAAATTAGCTGAGCGTGGTGGCAGGCACCTGTAATCCCAGCTACTTGGGAGGCTGAGGAAGGAGAATCACTTGAACCTGGGAGGTGGAGGTTGCAGTGAGCTGAGATCCTGCCACTGCACTCCAGCTTGGGTAACAGAGTGAGACTCTGTCAAAAAAAAAAAAAAAAAAATCAATCAGTGTAATCCACCAAGTCAACAGGCTAAAAAAGAAAAATTGTGTGATCATATCAGTTGATGCAGAAAAAGCATTTGACAAAATCCAACACTTATTCGTGATAAAAATTCTCAGCAAACTTGGAATAGAGAGAACTTCCTCAAATTGACAAAGAGCACCTACAAAAAGCCTACAGCTAAAATCATATTTAATGGTGAGAAATTATATGCTTTTCCCCTCAAATCAGGAGAAAGGCAAGGACATCCCTTCTCATCGCTCCTATTCAACAATGTAGAGGAAGCCCTATTAGTGCAATAAGACAAGACTAGGAAATAAAATATATACAGATACAGAAGGAAGAACTAAAACAAGGTTTTATTAACAAACAAATGGAAGCAGCTCCAGTTTCTTTTCTCTCTCTCTCTTTTTTTTTTGGAGACAGTCTCTGTTGCCCAGGCTGGAGTGCAATGGTGTAATCACGGCTCACTGCAACCTCTGCCTCCCAGATTTAAGCGAGTCTCCTACCTCAACCTCCTGAGTAGCTGGGACTACAGGTGCACACCACCACGCCCGAATAATTTTTTGTATTTTTAGTAGAGATGGGGTTTCACCATGTTGGCCAGCCTGGTCTTGAACTGACCTCAAGTGATTCGCCTGCTTTGGCCTCCCAAAGTGCTGTGATTACAGGCGTAAATCACCACTCCCTGCCTCCAGTTTCTTTTTGAATTTATAGACTTTTTTTTTAATTGCATACTTATTTTCTATTTCAAAGATTTCTGCTGTTACCTTTTTATAATTGACTTCCTTCTAATTCCTTTGGTTTTAATTTTTTTTGTTCTCTTCCTAGCTTCTTAAGATAGAAGCTTAAATCATGTGAATTTCCAATTATTCTTTTTCTCAAATGTATACGTTTGAAGCTATTAATTTCTTTTTAACCCCTTCTTTTTTTTCTTTTTTTTTTTTTGGAGACAGAGTCTGGCTCTTGTTGCTCAGGCTGGAGTGTAGTGGCACAATCTCGGCTCACTGCAACCTCTGCCTTCCAGATTCCGGCAATTCTCCTGCCTCAGCCTCCCAAGTAGCTGGGATTACAGGTGCTTGCCACCACACCCAGCTAATCTTTTGTATTTTAGTCGAGATGGGTTTCACCATGTTGCCCAGGCTGGTCTCAAACATCTGAGCTCAGGCAATCCATCTGCTTCAGCCTCCCAAAGTGCTGGGATTACAGGTGTGAGCCACCACACTGGCCTTTTAGCCCCTTCTTTACTTGTATCTCAGATGTTTTAATATGTCTTATTATTATTATTATTTAATTTTAAATGTTTTTTAATTTTTTTGGTATTTCTTCTTAGACTTATGTGCTATTTAAAAATCTGTTGCTTAATTTTCAAACACTTGTGGGTAGGTGTTTCTAATTATCTTCCTGTTGTAGATTTTTAGTTGGATTCCATTGTAGTCAGAGAACACACTTTATATAATTTGAGTCCTTTGAAATTTGTTGAGATTTGCTTGATGTGCTAGCATATGTTCCATTTTGATAAGTATTCATGTGCTCTTGAAAAACAGTATTTATTCTGCATTTGTCAAGTGCAGTGTTCTATATATATATGACAATTAGGTCAATTTAGTTACTTCTGTTGTTCAAATCTTACATATCCTTACTGATTTTTTTGTCTGCTTGTTCTATCAGCTATTGAAACAAGTGTTAAAATCTCCAAATAATGATAGTGGATTTATCTATTTCTCCTTTTAATTCTGCCAACTTTGCTTAATATGTATTGAAACCACACTAGGAAACATTTTTTACAAAATTTAGACATCATAAATTCTTAGGTACCTGTACATTTAGGACTGCTAATTGATCTTTTTATTATTATGAGATGTCCCTCTTCAGAGATATTTCTTGCCCTGAAGTCTATGCTGTCTGATATTAATATAGCTATATCAGCTTTTTTTTTTTTTGAGAGTTTGTTTCACTCTCTAGACAAGGCTAGAGTACAATGGCATGATCATGGCTCACTGCAGCCTCGGCCTCTTGGGCTCAAGAGCAGTCCTTTCACCTCAGCCTCTAGAGTAGCTAGTACTACAGGCCTGTGCCCACCACGTCCAGCTAATTTTTGATTTTTCTTCAGATGGAGTCTCGATCTGTTGTCCAGGCTGGAGTACAGTGGCGCAATCTCAGCTCATTGGAACCTCCACCTCCCAGATTCAAGCGATTCTCCTGCCTCAGCTTTCCGAGTAGCTGGAACTACATGCTCATGGCACCATGCCCAGCTAATTTTTGTATTTTTTGTTAGTAGAGACAAGGTTTTGCCATGTTGGCCAGGTTGGTCTTGAACTCCTAGCCTCGAGTTATCCACCCACCTCGGCCTCCCAAAGTACAGGAGTACTGGAATTATAGGCATGAGCTACCATGCCCAGCCTCCATTCTTTTTCTTTAAAACTTGTGTCTTCTATTTAAATTGAGCCTGTCTCTCTCCCTCTTTTTTTTTTTTTTTTTTTTTTTTTTTTTTTTTTTTTCTATGTTTGCCGGCGGGGGCGGGCAATTCTCGGGGTTGGGGGGGCTTTTTTTAATTCCCATTAACCGTGTTTGTTTACCCCTTTTTTTTGCGTGCCCCGTTTCGAAACTTTTAAAAAAAAAAAAAAAAAAAAAAAAAAAAAAAAAAAAAAGAGGGAGAGAGACAG
>CAUYQU010075316.1:0-24418 GCA_963574635.1 Cheracebus regulus
CAGCCAGGTATGGTGGCTCACGTCTGTAATCCCGGCACCAAGGCCAAGGCAGGAGGAGGATCACTTGAACTCAGGAGTTTGAGGCCAGCCTGAGCCACACAAAGAGACCTCGTCTGTACTGGGGGTAAAAAAAAAAAAAAAGAAGCCAGGCATGGTGGTGTGAGCCTGTATTCCCAGCTACTCAGGAGACTGAGGTGGGAGGATCTCTTCAGCCCTGGAGATCAAGACTGCAGTGAGTTATGATTGCACCACTGCATTCCAGCCTGGACAACAGAGCGAGACTCTGTTTCAAAAAACAAAACAAAACAAATCCTCCAAACTCTTGGTGAACCTAACTATGCATCTCCTTTATGCTTACAGCCAGGCCAGGAAACATTTTTTAAGAACTACTGGGAGTGTAACACTTTCAGTCACCAACCTCAATGCCGTCAGACAATTCTAATGCGTTTTGTTTAGTTGCACTATCCTCAGACTTCAAGCTTCCCTTCTCCCTCCTCGCTCTCAGCAGATAACCTAATGTTACAGCTGCCTAATCCTCCTTTCCTTCCCCCTGTTGAAAGATGCTCCTTCTGCGCTCAGAAATCCATCCCTCCAGCCTTCTCTGGAACTTTGCACTATCCATTGGCAGGAGATGAGACTACGTGGAGGGAGAGGAGTTAGGAGATAGTTGTGGGGTGCTTGTTTCTAAATGTGGATAAGGTTATGTTTCTCCCCAGCAATCAATCCTTCAATACCTTTTCATTGTTCTGAAGATTTTTTTTTTTTTTGAGATGGAGTCTCGCTCTGTTGCCCAGGCTGGAGTGCAGTGACGCGATCTCAGCTCACTGCAACTTCCTCCTCCCAGGTTCAAGCGATTCTTCTGCCTCAGTCTCCTGAGATGCTGGGATTACAGGCATGCGTCACTATGCCCAGCTAATTTTTGTCTTTTTAGTAGAGATCAAGTTTTGCCATGTGGGCCAGGCTGGTCTCGAACTCCTAACCTCAAGTGATCTGCCCGCTTTGGCCTCCCAAAGTGCTGAGATTACAGGCCCGAGCCACCTCACCTGGCCTTACTTTTTTCTTTTTTTTTTAATGTTTTGCATGGTTCTCACCAGAAAAAGAGATGCAAGTAAATTTTAAATACATTAAAATATGTTCAACTTATCATAAGAGAAATACAAATTTAAATTATACTGTGCTAAAATTTATTACCTATCAAAAGAGCAAAAATCTAAAAGCTTGACAACACAGACTGATGATGAGTCAGTGGGGAAACAGGAACTCTTATAAACTCCTAAGGGGAGTATAAAAATGGCACAATCTCTATAGAAGACAATTTGGCAATACCTACCAAAATTTCAAATGCACTTACACTTCTTAGAAATCCTTTTGAGAACTTATTACATAGATATATCTCTGCACTAAGAAATTATATATGTACAAGGTAATATTCAAAATATTTAACAAGTGGATATACATACTGATAAGTCTATATATAGTTATAATTTTTAAATATTCCCTTCTCTAATTTATCTAAACTGGACATTACATGACTGTCTAACAAGTGATGCAAATTATGGGTGCTAATATACTCATCAAATTATTGTCGTGATTTCAAAATCATGTGTTGGTTTTTAGAAACTGTTGGTATGTTGCTGGTATAATGCAGTTGTCACTGGCTGAATGATGCCTCTGTCTGAGCCGTGATTTGACATTAAATCCTTCCAATGCCTTCCCCATTAAATTGACTTGTCATCTTTAGGTCACTTATACTCTCAATAAACAGAAATTTTTTTTCTTAAAAACAGTGATGTTGGCTGGGTGCGGTGGCTCACACCTATAATCCCAGCACTTTGGGAGGCCGAGGCAGGTGGATCACCTGAGGTCAAGAGTTCAAGACCAGCCTGACCAACATGGTGAAACCCTGTCTCTACTAAAAACACAAAAATTAGCCAGGTTTGGTGGCAGGTGCCTGTAGTCCCAGCTACTTGGGAGGCTAAGGCAGGAGAATTGTTTGAACCTGGGAGGTGGAGGTTGCGGTGAGCAGACGAGATTGCACCACTGCACTCCAGCCTGGGCAACAAGAATGAAACTCCATCTCAAACAAACAAACAACAAAAAAGGGATATTGTTCATGGTGCTAAAACTTTTCTTAGCTTCTGAACTAACAGCAATCATATGAAAGTTCTTCTAACAATTATAATAATGAGTTTAAAAATATTCTAGTATTGTTTACTGGAGTAAGTAACATGAAAAGTTCTTATATTTTTATACCAAATCATTAAAATTGTATAAAAAATATGTAAACAATAAATGAAGTTGAGTGTTCCTCTAGAAATTTTACCACTAATATTCTCTATTTAGTAGTTGTGTGAGATTTTCATATATATAATATCTGTATAATCAACCAAATGGTGAAGATGATTATTCTTTTTTTTTTTTTTTTTTAGATAGGGTCTCACACTCTCACCCAGGCTGGAACAGAGTGGCCTGATCATGGCTTACTGCAGCCTTGACCTCCTGGGCTCAAGCAATCCTCTCACCTCAACCTCTGAAGTAGCTGGGATTATAAGCATGCACCACCACATCCAGCTATTTTTTTTTTTTTTTTGAGACAGGGTCTCATTCTGTCACACAGGCTGGAGTGTAGTGGTGTGATCATAGCTCACTATGGTCTCAACCTCCTGGGCTCAAGTGAACTTCCCACCTCAGCCTCCTGAGTAGCTGGGATCACAGACATGCACCAGCACACTCAGCTAATTTTTATACTTTTCATAAATATGAGGTCTTACTCTATTGCCCAGGCTGGTCTCAAACCCTGGGATCAAGCAATCCTCCTACCTCAGCCTCCCAAAGTGCTAGGATTACAGGTGTGAGTCACTGCTCCTGGCCAAGATGATTAATTTGAATGTCATATTTAATTAGTTTGTTTAATGGTAGTAATCTTTTTTAACTGAACCCACAGAAGTTTGCAAGCATCATCTGGCCAAGTTTCAGGAGTCAGTAATACTTTGGAAAAATTTAAAAGTTCATTACATGGTTTACTTTTGTTATCAAATAACCATATTTTTCATAAAATTTATTAGATAATCCAATAATTTTTCTTCCAGATTTACTACTGCTCTAGTGTTCTCTGTTTTCTCCTTCAGATCCATTATGTATTCTTCTCCAACTTGTTCTGTGTTCCTGGAAGCCGACCTCTATAAACTGCAGAAAATGGACTTCCTGCTCTCCAGCTTCTGATTGGGCTTGACCAATGGGGAGCACTGGCAGAAGATAAGCATGGGAGGAAAAAAGATCAGGATTTTCATTTCCCCAGATCCCCCCCATCTGGGAGTGGCAGTTTTCCTCTACTTAAAAGTCGTAACTTCATCCAGGTGTCATCTCTTATGTAGAATTCTAGCAACCTCTTCTCCCCTTGTTCCTTCAGGCTTAGGAGTAATCACACATTTCTGCTCTTGCTAGTCCTCAGGATAAGTGCTTTGTCATCCTTTGTTGATTCCCCTGACTTCAAACACCAAAAACTTTTTCCTATTTTGGAACTTTATGTAAGTAGAATTACACAGTATATATTTTTGGGGGTATAGTTTTTGTTTGCTCAATAGTAGATTTGTGAGAGTCATCCATGCTGTTGCATAAAACAGTAGTTTGTTTTCATTGCTGAATAGAATTTTTCACTTATGCATTCTACTATTAATAAATATTTGAGACTTTTTCCCCCAAAGAGCATATATGTCTCTTGGCTGTACACCTAAGAATAAAATTTTGGGTCACAGGATATGTATACCTTCAACATTGGTAAACAATACCAAACTGATTTCAATAATGCTTTTACTGATTTACAGTTCTGCCAGAAATGTATGAGTTACCATCATCTGTAGGATCTATAGTGATGTCTCCCTTTTCATTTCTGACTCTTTTTTTTTTTTTTTTTGAGACAGTCTTGCTCTATAGCCTAGGCTGGCGGGCCGTGGTGTGATCTCAGCTCATTGCAACCTCCACCTCCTGGGTTCTAGCGATTCTTCTGCCTCAGCCTCCCTAGTAGCTAGGATTACAGGCTTGTGCCACCACACCCGGTTAATTTTTTTGTATTTTTAGTAGAGGTGGGGTTTCACCATATTGGCCAACCTGGTCTTGAACTTCTGACCTTGTGATCTGCCCGCCTCAGCCTCCCAAAGTGCTGGGATTACAGGCATAAGCCACCGCACTCAGTTTGACATTTCTTTTTTTGTGTCCCTTTCCCCCCCACTTTCCTTTGCTTTTTTTTTCTTTCCTTCCTTCTTTTCTTTATTTTTTATTGAGATAGGGTCTTGCGCTGTTACCTAGGCTGGAGTGCAGTGGTGTGATCATGACACTGCAGCCTTGACTTCCCAAGCTTAAGCAATCCTCCCACCTCAGCCTCCTGAGCAGCTGGGACTACAGGCATGTGCCATCACACCCGGCTAATTTTTTGACTCATTATTGAGAAGTATGTTAAAATTTCCCATTGTAATTTCGAATTTGTCTATTTCTTTTTTGAATTCTGTCAGTTTTTGTTTTAAGTATTTTGAGGCTATATTGTTGGAGAATCTAAGTATAGAGTAATTTTATCTTTTTTAATTTAATTTTTCTTTTTTTTAGGGATGAGCTCTCCCTGCCCAGGCTGATCTGGTCTTATTGAGCTCAAGGGATCCCCTGCCTCAGCCTCTGGAGTAGCTGGTGCCACCATGCTTGGCTTAGAATTAGTTCATCTTTTGATAGGTTGAACTTTTTTTTAAAATGAAATGTCTCTACTTATAATAATTATTTTTGCCTTAAAGTCTACTTTTTTTATATTAATATAGTTATAACAGCATTCTTTGGTTAGTATTTGTATAATGTATCTTTTTTATTGATTAACTTTCTTATAAACTTTTTAGTTTGAAATAATTTCAAAACTGCAGAAAAGTTTTGAAATAGTTCTAAGACCATCCATATACTCTTCCCTTAGATTATCCATTTGTCTTATTCTATCTATACCTTATATATAATACATATTATATTTTGTATATTTTCCAACCCATTTGAAAGTAAATTGTATGTATTATGCCCTATTACTCTTAATACGTCAGTATGTATTTCCCAAAAAAATATTATACTATCCTACATTACCCTTACAAAATCAAAATCAGGAAACTAATACTGATAAAATGCTATTAATTAGCCATATAAACTAATGGACTAACTCCATTCAAATTAGACCGATTGGCTGGGTGTAGTGACTTATGCCTATAATACCAGCAGTTTAGGAGGCCAAGGCAGGTGGACCACTTGAGCCCAGGAGTCCAAGACCAACCTGGGAGACATGGTAAAACCCTGTCTCTACAAAAAATACCAAAAAATTAGCCAGATGTGGTGGTACACACCTGTAGCCCCAGCTACTTGGGAGGCTGAGATGGGAGGATCCCTTGAGCCCAGGAAGCAGAGGTTGCAGTGAGCCAAGATCACTCCACTGCACTCCAGCTTAGGTGAAAATTCGAGTTCCTGTCTCAAAAAAAAAAAAAAAAAAAAAAAACCCAACAACAACAAAAACAAAATACAACAATTGTCCCCCAAATTACCTTTATAGGCCCAAGATCCAATTCAGTCACCTCCAAGGAGTCTCTTCAGTCTCCTTTATCCTAGAACAATTCTTCAGGCTTCCCTCCTCCTGCCATGATTTTTGAAAAATACAGGACAATGACTTTGTAGGTTATCCTTCGGTTTGGGTTTATCTGCTGTTTACTTATGATTTATGCATCTTTGATAGGAATACCAGAGAAACGATGCAATGCTCTTCTCAGGGTACCACAATGCCAACTTGTCCCATGACTGCTGATGCTAATGTTTACCACTTGGCTAAGATGATGTCTGCCAGGTTTCTCCACTGGGAAGTTAACAGCATTTCATACTTGTTCAGTGATGAGTAATGAATAAATATTTCACGGGGAGATGTTCTGAGACTATAAAAATATCCTGTTCCATATCAAAGTTGCATTACCCAGTTTCAACCTAAATCGATTACTACTATGATGGTTGCCAAATGAAGACTTTTCTTTTCTTTTGAGATGGAGTCTCACTCTGTTGCCCAGGCTGGAGTGCAGTGGCACGATCTTGGCTTACCGCGGCCTCTGCCTCCTAGGTTCCAGCAATTCTCCTGCCTCAACCTCCCAGGTAACTGGGATTACAGGCATCCACCACCACACATGGCTAATTGTTGTATTTTTAGTAGAGACGGGGGTTTCACCATGTTGGCCAGGCTGGTCTGACCTCAAGTGATCTGCCTGCCTTGGCCTCCCAAAGTGCTGGGATTACAGGTGTGAGCCACTGCACCTGGCCATTTTCATCGTTTTTCAGTCCTTCTTACATTTTTGAGCTTTCACCTGGGGTTATTTTCCTTCCAATAGAAAAGCACCCTATGGTATTTTCTTTAATATAGGGCTGCTGGAAAGGACTACCTTTTTAATTTTTTGCCTGAAAAAGCCTTATGTCACCTTAATTTTTTAAAAGATGTTTTTGCTGAGTATAGAGGTCTGGATAAGCAGCAATTTTCTTTAAGCAGTTTGAGTCCGGTTGGCCCTCTGTATCGGGATTCTGCATCTACGGATTCAAACAACCACAGATCAAAAATATTTGGGGAGGCCAGGCACAGTGGTTCACGCCTGTAATCCCAACACATTGGGAGGCCAAGGTGGGCAGATCACCTGAGGTCAGGAGTTTGAGACCAGCTTGGCCAACATGGTGAAACCTTGTCTCTACTAAAAATACAAAAATTAGCTGCAGATGGTGGTGGGTACCTGTAATCCCAGCTGCTAGGGAGGCTGAGGCAGGAGAATCGCTTGAACCCGGGAGGTGAAGGTTGGAGTGAGCCAAGATCACACCCCACTGAACTCCAGCGTGGGCAACAGAGCCAGACTTCGTCCTCCCCATCCCAAAAAAGGGGGGAACAATAAAAAATAATATAAACAAAAAATAAGATGTAGGCTGGGTGTAGTGGTTCATGCTTATGATCCCAGCACTCTGGGAGACTGAGGCAGGAGGATCATTTGAGCCCAGGAGTTTGAGAACAGCCTGGGCAGCATGGCAAGACCCATCTCTAAAACAACCCCCACAATACAGTATTGCAATTATTTACATAGCATTTATCTTGTATTAGTATTATAAGTAACGTGGAGATGATTTAAAGTATTTGGGAGGATGTGCATAGGTTTATATGCAAACACTATGCCATTTTATACAAAGGACTTGAGTATCCGATTCTGGAACAAATCCCACAGATACTGAGGGACAACTGTATGTTATTCAGTGCCTCCTGGCTTGCATTGTTTTTGTTGAGAGGTCAACTGTTAGCCTAGTCTTCCTTTGAAGGTAAGGAACTGCCCTTTTCTCTGGCTGCTTTTAAGATTTCGTCCAGCTCTTAGCAGAGCTCAGCCAGGTGTGGTGGCTCATACCTGTAATCTCAGCACTTTGGGAGGCTGAGGCACATGGGTGGCTTGTGCCCAGGAGTTCAAGACCAGCCTGGGCAACATGTTGAAAACCTGTCTCTACAAAAATACAAAAAAAAAAAAAAAATAGCTGGGTGTGGAGCACAAAAAAATTAGCTGGGCATGATGGCATGTGCCTGTAGTCCCAGCTAGTCAGGAGGCTGAGGTGGGAGGATCACGAGTGTGGGAGGTGGAGGCTGCAGTGAGCCATGACTGTACCACTGCACTCCAGCCTGGGCAACCGAGTGAGATCCTGTCTCAAAAAAAAAAATATTGTCTTTGATTTTCAGTCATTTTACTCTGATGTGCATAGGTGTACTTTTATTTTAATCCTGTTAGAATTCATAGTGCTTTTTTTTGTTCTTTTTTTGAGACAGAGTCTCAGGCTGTCACCCAGGCTGGAGTGCAGTGGCACAATCTCGGCTCACTGCAACCTCCACCTCCCGGGTTCAAGCAATTCTCGTGCCTCAGCCTCCTGAGTAGCTGGGATTATAGGCACCCGCACCACGACTGGCTAATTTTTTGTATTTTTAGTAGAGGCGGGGTTTCGCCATGTTGGCCAAGCTGGTCTTGAACTCCTGACCTCAGGTGATCTGCCCATCTGCCCGCCTCGGCCTCCTAAAGTGCTGGGATTACAGGTGTGAGCCACTGCGTCCAACTGGAATATCTTTTTATTAGGGAAGAGGGTTGCTTTCTGGCTCGCCTATAATCTTATATAATTATTGATGATGACAGTGCCTCTTGGATCACGTTTCCCTTGCTTGATCCCTGGGTGAAGAGGACAGTCCCAGCGAGTGTATACACTGACTCTGGGTTCCCTATAACACTATGAATTCTGCTGCTTGTCAACAGGAGACCATGCTCTAGAGACAATGATTAGAAGTCTATCCTTTCCTTTAGCTACCACAACCAATGAGATAGCACAACTCCTAGATCAGCAGAGCAGACTCTTATCTAGAGTGAGACCCTGTCTCAAAAACCAACAGGAAAAGCCCCCAAAACTAATATATCGTGCTCTGATATTCTGCCCAGTCATCAGCCCCGTGTACGTAAGGTTATTCATCACAGGACAGTTTGTGATAGTGTAAGTCTGAAAACAACTCAAGTGTCTATTCCTAAGGAAGGGACTAGTTACATTAACTACAGAACATCCTCCCTATGGAATGCTAGGCAGCTAACTCCACACACACAAAAGCAAGAAAGCTCTTTATGGGCTGATAGAAGCTACAAAATACATTGTTCAATGAAAAAGGCAAGATGCAGAACACAGTATACTCTTCTTTGAGTAAGAGAGTAGAATAAAATTTAAGTTTGCTTTATTTATATGAAATAGACACCTATGAAACTAACAAAATTGACTTATAGTGGATGGAGGAGGTGGACAACAGAATAAGGATAGAAGCAGGAGTAGCAGGGAGGCTTCTGTTTGTTTGCTTATTTTGAGACAAGGTCTCACTGTTGCCCAGGCTGAAGTGTGATGACACAATCTTGGCTCACTACAGTCTTAACCTCCCAGTCTCCAGCAATCCTTCCACCTCAGCCTCCTGAGTAGCTTGGACTACAGGCACATGCTGGCTAATTTTTTGCTCTCTCCCTTTTTTTTTTTTTTTTTTTTTGCAGTTTTTTGCTCCTGGCTAATTTTTTGCTCTCTCTCTCTCTCTCTCTCTTTTTTGTTTGCAGTTTTTACAGTTTTATTTAAACACGATACATGCACATGAGCTGTCTACTCATTTTCTTCGCTGCACAGCCTGGCATTGGGGTTGGTGACTCTGATGGCCAGCTGGGCAGCTCTTTCCATAATGGCATTGCAGTTCTTGGAGGAAGCATTGTGAGTAATCTCAGCACAGTAAGATTTGTCGCACATCAGCAGCACTTCCGGCTCCTTCGTGTTGTGGACCAGGAACTTCCGAAAGCCACTGAGCAGCATGTGCTTTTTTGCTTTGTTGCTCCCATAACCAGTATTGGGCATCAAGATCTGGCCCTTGAACCTTCTATGAACCCTTGTTGACACTACCTCTGGGTTTCCTCCAGTTACGCCTAATTTTGACATACCGGTCTGATTGGTGCTGGATGAACTTCTTGGTTCTCTTTTTGATAATCTTGGGCTTCACAAGGGGGCCGAGGGCAGCCATGATACCGAGGAAGAGACGGCTGCTACCTCCGTAGGCAGTGCTGAGGAAGAGAGCTTTTTGTTCATTTTTTAGAGACTAGGTCTCACCATGTTGCACAGGCTGGTCTTGAACTCCTGGACTCAAATATTCCTCCCATCTTGGCCTCCAGAATTACTAGGATTACAGGCGTGAGCCACCATGCCAGGCTGAGACTTCTTTTTTTATTATTTTTTTTATTTTTGAGACGGAGTCTTGCTCTGTCACCAGGCTGCAGTGGCACGACCTTGGCTCATTGCAAACTCTGCCTGGCTTCAAGCCATTCTCCTGCCTCAGCCTCCCAAGTAGCTGGGACTACAGGCATGCACCACCACACCCAGCTAATTTTTGTATTTTTAGTAGAGGTGGGGTTTCACCGTGTTGGCCAGGATGGTCTCGATATCTTGACCTCGTGATCGACCCGCCTCGGTCTCCCAAAGTGCTGGGATTACAGGTGTGAGCCACCATGCCTGGTGAGACTTCTTAAAGGATATCAATTCTATTGTTGATTTCTTGAAAGATACGAATATATTACTTAGCCAATATATTAAGTAGACTGAAAAAATGTGTTGAGTTATTGAAGGCTCTGTGTAATCCTAAGGAACTTATTTCTCCCAACCCCTACCTCAGTTTCCCCAAATAAACTGGAGGACTGCTGAGGGCTCCCCTTCTTTGGCTCCCGAACTTTGGGTACTGGCCCTTAGGACTCCAATCTGCGTCTCTGATCCCAGCCCTGTCAGAGGGTCAGAAGAGGTTTGCCTCATTTCGTGTGCCTTGCTCCTCCGAAATCACAGGGCTGTCAGCACTGTAGTCCCTGTCCTGCCCTCTGGAGCCACTGAGCCAAAGGGCCTGTTCTCCACCTGGTCCTGGGTGGATGGAGAGAGAACTCACATGGAGGTGCTAACTGAGCTCTGCGCTCCGCTTGGAGGTCGTGTCTGTGCTCACTGCTCAGAGCTCTCTATTGCCAGGGCTGGGTCTGCAGTGGGGCCTTGCAGCTCTCTTTACATCTCATCTCCCACCTTCTGAACATGATGACTCCCTGCTATGCTGTGACAAAGCTGAAACTTCTGTCCAGCCGCAGGCACCTGCCTCTGTGGAGTGGCTACTCTGGGCCAGATACTTCAGCATATTCTCTCTTTTCATCCTCCTGCAGTCTGATTCGGCAGACAAGGAAACTGAGGCCTAGGGAGGTTCTGGGCTCCTGCAGACCTAGGGAAGGAGGAAGCAAAGACTAATCAGGCATCCGTTTGATGGCCTTGCCTGGGAGGCAGGCACTGGGCCTGTGTAGAGGGTGCTGGGAGCTGAGTGCGGTCAGAATACAGGGAACATAAAGGCGAAGGGTGACCGAGGCTGAATGGAGGCAAAGGCAGGGTCCCTGAGGGCCAGGCTGAGAGGCTTGGACAATTGACTACAGTGGGGCATTTTCAGGTCTGGGCTTGTGGAGTAGATAGATGAGGTCCCTGGGTGGAGACGCAGGATGGCTGAAGGGGTTGGGGAGATGGTGGTGAAACTTGGAGGAATCCAGGAGGGAGATGATGTGACCTCATCTAGGAGTTCAGGGGGTGTGAGAGGGGCAAGAAGCAGCCGGGCTTGATGACTGATGGGACATGGAGGTTAGGGAAAATGGAGGGGTAATAATGATGACTAATATTTACTGGGCACTTTTTAAGCGTGTGGCTCAGTAGCAAGTGTTTCTCATTTGTCATAGCATTTAATCCTCAAAACATGCTGATGGGGTGGTTCTATTATCATCCCCATCTAGCAGATGGGGACTGCGACTCAGCAGTGAGAGTCTTAGCAGAGGTCACAAGCCAGTCCTCAAGTACCTGGGAGTCACTTGGTTCCCGTCATCTCCCCTGGGATGCTAGGCTGCCGGTGTCCACCAGGGGGCAGAGAGAGGCTGGGAATTTGGAAGGGCCCCACGTTTTCCTGTGCTTCCCTTAGCTTTGGCTATGGTCAGAGATCTTGGTGATCAAGGGGTCTGACCCCCTAGTTCTCACTTTACCATGGGGTAAACTGAGGTCCAGGGAGGGACAGTGACCAGCCTAGGTGGCAGAACCAATCAGAGGTGGATGTGGGCCAGAGCCCCAAACTCCAACGCCCCAGCAGCTTGGACCCCAGCTCTGGATCAGGCACCCTCAGCTGGGAGATGGCAGCCGCGTCGGGGGCCTTGGATTCTGACCCCAGGCTATGAACTGCACAGACACTGCAGCTCCATACAACTCACACCCCACTGCACACAGAAAGGACAGACACAGCTGACATTTCCTGAGCAAGGCTGGTTGTCACAAAGTCACTGGTGAACCGGGGAGAGCGCCCCTGGTGAGACAGTGTGAGGATTCATGCAAAGTACATGATGGAGGGAGTTTCCGGAAGCGAAGCTGTCCTGTGGTTGCTGCTGCTTTATTAGTAACAGCAAGCTGTCCAGGCCCACGTGAGGCAGGTGTGTCTATGTGTGTTTTATAGGAGAGGAAGTGAGGCTCAGAGGCCCACCGCCGGGAGTGGTGGAGCTGCAGCTCCAGGCTTCAGTGTCCAGGCCCACACCTGCCTCAGGAGGGCCTCTTCCCTTGGACAGTTCTTTTTTATAGACAGGGTCTTGCTCTGTTGCCCAGGCTAGAGTGTGGTGGTGCAATCATGGCTCCCTGCAGACTTGACCTCCAGGGTGAGCTTCCCAAGTATCTGGATTACAAGTACGCACCACCATACCTGGCTAATTTTAAAATTTTTTGTAGAGATAGGATCTTGCAATGTTGCCCAGGCTGGTCTTGAACTCCTGGACTGAAGTGGTCCTCCTGCCTTGACCTCTCAGAGTGCTAGGATTTCAGGCATGAGCCACCATGCCCAGGCTGGATGATTCTTTTAGTCATTAATTACATGAGCATTTGTGCCAGGTATGCTCTGAGCCTGACTCTGTGGTGGGCACAGGTGCCACCCCGGGCCCTGAGGTGCATGAGGGGGTGGAACAAATGGAAACTGAGGCAGGCTAGGCCTAGAGCCTGTGGGCTCCCTGGGACCGGGCACTGAGCAGAGAGCTCAGGGGACAGAAGGCTGGGCCCAAAAGTGTGGGCGCGTGCCACCTCTGCCTAACCAGAAATTGCTTATCTTCCACCCAGAATCACATAATGGAGGTCAGTTCCACCCCTGAACAGCATTTTGCCCTCAGGATGGCCTCGGGGCTACCCATAGGGATGGGAGCTCCCTTATCTGGGGCTACTCCAGGGCTGGGGGTTCTGTCTGGAAAGATGGCCTCCTTGCTCCACTGTCTGAAGCTGGTTTGGGCCAGTGAAGAGGAGCCTTCCCTGGCTGACCTCCTTTTGTCCAGGCCAGGGAATATCCAGGTCAGGGAGCAGGGTTTAGCCTGTGGATCAGGGGTCCAGGGTCATGTTTGGGATTATCCTAACAGGCACTGCACCTGCATAAGACAGCGCAGGATGGGTCTGCACAAGACCATATTGACGAGAGGCGAGCAGGGTTGAAGGCCAGTCCACACCCTGCTCCACTTGGCACTGCTGGGGGCTGGAACAGGGCTCTATCAAAAGAGGAAACAGCTTCTTATTTCTGAGTCATCATGAGCACCACATAGGTTGGCAGTGCCCTGATGGCAACAGTCCCTAAAGCCCAGGGGTGGTGGAGCGAGGCTTGATGTTGGCCTGGAGTTCCAGGGTCCGTTGCTATTTGAATGAAAGAGCTGCAGCAAGCCGGTCTTTTGCCTAAACTCGTGGTCCTGAGGTCTTGCTCAGAAGGAGGGATGGAATTGGCTGTGGGCCACCAGTTCAGGAGTCTAGACCTCCCAGAGGAGCTTCTAGAGCTTTGCGTAAGATATATCCTCCAGCCAGGCGCAGTGGCTCAAGCCTGTAATCCCAGCACTTTGGGAGGCAGGCGGATCATGAGGTCAGGAGTTTGAGACCAGCCTGGCCAATATGGCAAAACCCCGTCTCTACTAAAAATACAAAAAATTAGATGTGAGCACCTGTAGTGCCAGCTACTTGGGAAGCTGAGAGGAAAATCGCTTGGACCCTGGAGGTGGAGGTTGCAGTGAGCCAAGATCGAGATTGTGCCATTGCACTCCAGACTGGGTGACAGAGTGAGACTCCATCTCAAAAAAATAAGTAAATAAATGAAATAAAATATGTCCGCCAAGACCCACACACAGCCTTGGAGTCTCAGGGGCTCCTGACTTTTCATTCTCCCGGGCACCGGTCCAGACTGACTGTCCCAAACGCCCATTGTGGATTATGTCCGAATTCCTTGGCAGGACCATTTCCCGTTCAACACAGACACACCTGTGTGCAGTGTGCACATCTGACAAGCCACTGCTCTGAACGGGACCTCCTGGCTGGCGGATTTCAGGTCCTAGATCTGTGAAGCCACCTGCCCGGACACCACAGAGGAGGATGGCACTGTTGCTCAGGAAGCTCAGCAGTGTGCTTGGGTAGCAGCTGGCCTGGAGGCCATGCAGTGTGGGGTGGACCAGGGCCACTCTCTGGGACGCCCACCCAGGACAGCCAGGAAGGTGTTCCAGGCTGGGCCCCAAGGCCTCTTCGCAGCCTCCTGAGGCCGTGTAAGGACCTGACCTGGCCTGGCCCGGAGGTCAGATTCCTCAGCCGAGGAGTTGCAGGACAAGGAAAGGCGGCCAGTGTGGTGGGAGGACGCCTTTGTTGCAGGTATTTTCTCAACGGCGGGGCTGGGCTGCCTGCCAGGTGCCAGGGCGCGGCTCTGGCCTCCCGCCGCACAAGCCACTTTGCCGCCAAGCCCTGTACCTGGCCCAGCAGCTCCTTCCCGCGCTTCCGCCGCCAGGCCCAGCAAAGTGAGCGGCAGGACGTGTGGGGTGGGCAGAGCAGGCTGGTTCCCAGCCCACCTGGCCTCATGCTTCTGGCAAGGATCCTGAGCCTAGGCAGGAGAAGGGACTCACTCGGGGGTCCTCGTGGCACTTGGCATTTAGAACTGCACTCTTCCAGGAGAATGAGTTTATATATATATATATATATATATATATATGTACACATTTTTGCTCAATAAAATGTGATAAAACTGCAATGCTGGATATGAGCTCGTACACTTATTAGCTGTATGTCCACAAACAAGTTACCACTTATCTTCTCTGTAGCTCCGTGTCTTTATTGAAAAACGGGGACAAAAAAAGAAGAAAATGGAAAAATGGGGATGATTGCTGTCCCCACCTCACAGGACTATTACGAGGATTTAATGGGTTATTACACATAAGGCTCTCAGAACAGTCTTGCATGTGGAAGGGCTATGGAAATGTCTGCTGTGACCGTGAGCGTGATGGTGACCATCAGTGGGAACAATGCTAACCAAGACTCAGTGACACAGAAACTCACTCAGGCAAGCTCCAGCTGAGAGCTTTTAATCATGTCTTCAGAGATGGCACAGGGAACCTGAGGGTAGGGGCAGCCAGAAGCATGAGAACCAGGATCTGAAAAATGAGAAGCAGGAAGCTTCTCTCCCTCTCTGGGCCTCACTGTCTCCTACTATCCATCCTCCTTCTGCACGTCTGCTTCACTCTTTTTTTTGAGACGGAGTCTCATTCTGTTGCCCAGGCTGGAGTGCAATGGTACGATCTTGGCTCACTGCAACCTCTCCCTCCCAGGTTCAAGCGATTCTCCTACCTCAGCCTCCTGAGTAGCTGGATTACAGGCGCCTGCCGCCACACCTGGCTAATTTTTGTATTTTTAGTAGAGATGAGGTTTCACTGTGTTGACCAGGATGGTCTCGATCTCCTGACCTCGTGATCTGCCTGCCTCAGCCTCCCAAAGTGCTGGGATTACAGGCGTGAGCCACTGTGCCTGGCCTGTCTGCCCACTCTTATACCTCTTGGCAGATCGGTGTCTCCGGTTCTCTCATGACCTAACATGGCTGGCTCTCAGGTTTCAGTTCAAGTAACCAGAGGAAGCTCACCAGCATCTCTGAATGGGGTTCAGCAAGATCATGGGACAGGGAACCCACTGCCCAATTTGGGTCCTGCACCCACAGCCCATGGCTGAGGGGCTGCCAGGGACCAGTCCCATGGTGCCGAGAGAGCCTATGAGCTGGGCAGACGTCCCCACAGGCCCCTACTCCAATGGTGCTCTGGGCAACAGTCAAGAGACCTGTGTGCTCGTCCTGGTGTCACTGCAGAAGATTCCCCAGTGTCGCTGGGCCCTTTTGCTCTTCTGGTCACACTGTGATTCCTACAGTCCCTTGTCACAGCACTTAGGTTGTCTTATAATTGTTTATGTGTCTGTTTTCCTTACTAGACTGTGATTTTCATTCATTCTCTCCATACAGTAATCACCAAGCACCAGCCATGTGCTCAGGATATAGCGATGAATCCAACTCAGTGCTTGCTGCCTCGGCAGAGGCTCAGTCTGGCTTGGCATGTGGTCATATGAAACGGATCACCTCCATGTCTGGTTTCTCCCAAACTCAGGTGCTGGAGACTTTGTTTCCCACAGCACTGACAGTGCACAAAACTCCTGAGCTGTTATGAAAAGTGTCTAGGCTGGGTGCTGTGGTTCATGCCTGTAATCCCAGCACTTTGGGAGGCTGAGGTGGGTGAGGTCTGGAGTTCAAGATCAGCCTGGCCAACATGGAGAAACCCCATCTCTACTAAAAATACAAAAATTAGCCGGGCGTGGTGGTGCATGCCTATAATCACAGCTACTTGGATGCTGAGGCCGGAGAATCCTTGAACCTGGGAGGCGGAGGTTGCAGAGCCAAGATGGCGCCACTGCACTCCAGACTCTGTCTCAAAAAAAAAAAAAAAAAAAAAGGAAAAGAAAAGGAGAGAAAAGAAAAAAGAGTGTCCACAGGAAATGCCTCCGAAGGGGCCAGGCATGGGTGGTGGGTGGGCATCACTTCTGCTAGGTGATTGAAGGGCAGCAGTGTGCAGATGACAAAAGAATAACCTGGCTGGTGCGGTGGCTCACACCTGTAATCCCAGCACTTTGGGAGGCCAAGGCAGGCAGATCACCTGAGGCCAGGAGTTCAAGACCAACCTGGCCAAAATAATGAAACCCTGCCTCTACTAAAAATACACACAAAAAATTTATCCGAGCTACTTGGGAAATCCCAGCTACTTGGGAAACTGAGGCAGGAGAATCGTTTGAACCCGGGAGGCAGAGGTTGCAGTGAGCTAAGATCATGCCACTGCACTCTAGGGTGGGTGACAGAGCAAGACTCGATCTCAAAAAAAAAAAAAAAAAAAAGAAAAGAAAGAAAGAAAGAAAAGCTTCCCAGCTAGTGAGGAACAGGACTGCGATTATGGCTCCTCAGCCCAAGTGCCAGCCGTGCTAACTGGAGGCCACGGATGGTTACTGGTGTTGCTCAGCTGCCACAACGCACAGGCCCTGCGGCTGGGCATCTCTTGAGGCTACCTTTGCTCCTCTCCACATCTTTGCTTCCATCTCAGGCCACTCTGATCTCTTCCAAAATCAACTCATGTCTCTGTTCCAAGCCCAAATGACCCCTAATGAGCCTCCCTGCGAGCAGGATGGGGCGGCACACTTCTCGGTTCCTTCCAGCTCACGCCTAAGGCATTAACTTCACACTCTGCCTCCTTCAGGGACATTCTCTGGGTTCTCAAAATCCTTTCTCTCCATAAAGCTGAGCACTTGGCTTTCAAAATTATTCATGCGGGTGACCACATTGAGGTCTAGTTTGGAAGTTGAAAAACTAAATGTAGTTTTCCCCCCTGTCCTTTGTGCATTCCTACTATAAAAATACTAATTCTTGAAGGCAATGGAATGCCTCTGGCTGACAAGGGGGAGGGTCACATACAAGAAAGTGTAGAAAAGAAAAGGACAAATACTAGTGTTTCAGGATGTTTTCCTGCTACACATAATCAAATAATTGAAAATAGAGTGTGGTAGGATCTCTGGTTGGGGTGATGGAGTTTAAGGGCTGCAGTGAAGAAAGCGGCTGGCTCACCTGGCTGTGGTGTGGGGACAGCTTGGAGGCCAGTGCAGAGGAGGTGATGCTTGAGCTAGACCTGGAAGGGATGGGTAACAATTTCTAGGGAAACGAGAGGTGGGTGGGGAGAGAGCACTCTGGCCAGCATCAATGAGACTGAAAGAACACGGACTAAAGAAGGAAAAGCTAATGATGTACAAAGCACTCTTTGTTTGTTTGTTTCATTTATTTATTTATTTATTTTTTGACACTGGGTCTTGCTGTGTCTCCAGGCTTGAGTGCAGTGGTGCAATCATAGCTCACTGCAGCCTCAACCTCCTGGGCTCAAATGATCCTCCCACCTGAGCCTCCCGAATAGCTGGGACTACAGGCACACGCCAAGTCCGACTCATTTTTGTGTTTTTAGTAGAGATAGGGTTTCACCATGTTGCCCAGGCTGGTCTTGAATTCCTAGGCTCAAGCTATCTGACCGCCTTGGCCTTCCAAAGTGCTAGGATTGCAGGCGTGAGCCACCATGCCTGGCTCAAGCACTGTTTTAATAGGTACTTTTAAAGTATTAATTTAATCATCACAACTTTTGTGGGACTTTTAGTATTTGTGCTCAAAGCGAGCACTTTTGTGGGACTTTTAAAAGATGAAACTGAGGCACAGAGGGCCATGTGTGGTGGCTCATGCCTGTAATCCCAGCATTTTGGGAGGCTGAGGCTGACAGATTGCCTGATCTCAGGAGTTCGAGACCAGCCTGGGTAACATGGCAAAACCCCTCTACAAAAAATACAAAAATTACCTGGGCATGGTGGTACATGCCTGTAGTCTCAGCTACTTGGGGCTGAGGTGGGAGGATCACTTGAATCCAGGAGGTCGAGGCTGCAGTGAGCCAAGATCTTGTCACTGCACTCCAGCCTGGGGGACAGAGTGAGACCTTTTCTTAAGAAAAAGAAGAAAAAAGAAACTGAGGCACAGGCATGTTAAGTTACTGGGCCAAGAATTCCTGTTTGGCAAGCTGAGATCCAAGCCTGAGATATGTGGCCTCAGGGCTGGGCACAGTGGCTCACACCTGTAATCATAGCGGTTTGGGAGGCCAAGGCAGGTGGATCACCTGACGTCAGGAGTTCAAGACCAGCCTGGCCAACATGGTGAAACCTCATCTCTACTAAAAATACAAAAATTATCTGGGCTCGGTGGCACGTGCCAGTAGTCCCTGTTACTCAGGAGGCTGAGGCAGGAGAATAGCTTGAACCTGGGAATTGGAAGTTGCAGTGAGCCGAGATCACACCACTGTACTCCAGCCTGGGCAACAGAGTGAGACTCCATCTCAAACAAACAAAAAAAAACACACAAAAAAACTGTGGCCTCAGAAGCTCTAAAAGCCACTCTCTTCTCTGCCTTGAAACATGAAAAATAGCTTTGTCATGGCAGGTGAGGGATTTGGCTGAAGGAGTGAGCAGGAGAAAGACCTCGCACACCATCTAAGGTGCTCAGACTCTATCTTGATGATAATGGGGAATCAATACAAACTCACAATCAAGAGAGAGACACAGAAGATTAGAAGGATCGTGGGTTGAAGGGAGCAGGACCAGAGGCAGAGACCAATTAGGAGACTGTCTTAATAGCCTAGAAGAGAGGGAGATGACCTGGCCTGAAGAGTAATGACAGCTGGAACAGGTGAGTTCAGAAATTGCAAGTAGTCAGGATGGCGTGAAAGATGTCCACATCCTAATCTCCAGAATCTGTGACTGTCATTTTAAATGACAAAGGGGACCTTGCAGACTTGACTAAATTAATGATCTAGAGATGAGGAGATTATTTTAGGTTATCCGGGGGCCCAATGTAATCACAGGGGTCCTCCACAACAGTGAGTAGGAGGAAGGCAACATGATGGCAGAAGCAGAGGTCCAAATGTTGCGGCTACAAGCCGAGGAATGCAGGCCGCCTGGAGAAGCTGGAGGGATGGGGAGCAGGCTCTCACCCAGAGCCTCCAGCAGCGGGAGACAGCGTGAGTTTAGCGCACAAAACTCATTTCAGATTTCTGACCACCACACCTATAAGAAAGATACTAAATTTGTGTTGTGTTAAGCTACAAAGTTTGTGGTTAGGGTTGTCCCTTGGTATCCATGGGGGATTGGTTCTAGACCCCCTAAGTATGCCAAAATCCACATACTCGAGTCCTGAAGTAATGGCAGGCACATGTGGAATCCTCTGTATACACAGGCTTCGCATCCTGCAAACACTGTATTTTCAATCTGTGGTTGAAAAAACTCTGTGTCTGACTCTCCATGCACTTCAAAGCCTTGCTGTTCAAGGGTCAATGGCTTTGTTACATCAACAATGGTAAGCTAATACAGATGGTTAAGATCCTGTGACCAGGTGGTTATCAAAGAAGGAAAGGGATGGGTCCCAGAAAGGGTTGAGGAAAAGGTGAGGATTTTGGCGTGTGTGTTGGGGCTGGCAGTGAGATCATTACAATCAGGACTGGGGATAGTGAGGAGGGGATGGTTTGGGGAATGGTGGGACTCTGTCTTGGACATGATGAGTTTTAAGTGTGCATGGGACATCCAGAAGGAAGGTCTGGAACCTGGGACAGAGCTTGAGGGCAATCAGTGCACACCAGTTCCATTCTGAAAACTGTTGGGAGAACATGTGGCCACGGACGTGGGTTTCCCTTTCTAGCTCCTACTCTGTGATGTGAGACCAAAAGTCTCTCCTAAATCCAGCTGTTGGGCACTTAAGCCACCCTCCTAGCACCCTTCCTCACACACTTCCCTCTTTGGCAGTGAGTAGAAGCCAAGCCAAATCGACTCTTCCAATGAATACCCAGGTGTCACTTCTGGCACAGGCAACCTCACCCCTGTTGGGGCCATGCAGGGTGGCCACAGGCCAAAGGTCCAAGTAGATCAGGGCTGCTGAGTTGCTTCTGGGTAAACTCCGCTGGCTCCTGAAGAGCCGCCCCGTCCCACTGGTGCATGCAAAGATGCTTTTTAGTGTGTAAGCCAGTTTAACTCAGGCTATACCTGTGGTTGGCACCAAGGTATTTCTGATAGTATCGGAAATATCTCAGGCAAATTTCCCATGGGTCAAACTGAACAGGCAAGCACTGAATACAAAGGGCATGGGGTAACCGTCACATGTCATTAAAAACAAACGAAAAGCCTGCTCATCCTGCGGAACAGGTGGGAGCCAAAGACTGAGGGCAGGTGAAATCATTCGGGGAGGACTTGCTCCCAAGTGGAGAGGAGGGCCCGGGAAACCAACTTCTCTAGGGTGGGTGAAGTCAGGGAAGAGGACCCTGACAGGCTCATCTTCATATACCCAGGGCTGATACACAATAAGAACTCAAAAGGATGCTTGATGAATGAATGAATTTCTATTCAATCTTCTGTAGAACACAAAAAGAAAAGAGGCCCGGCGCGGTGGCTAACACTTGTAATCCCAGCACTTTGAGAGGCTAAGGCGGAAGGATCACTTGAGCTCAGGAGTTCGAGACCAGCCTGGGCAACATGGCAAAACCCTGTTTCTATTAAAAAAAAAAAAATTAGCCAGGCATGGTAGCACATGTAGTCCTAGCTACTCAGGAGGCTGAGGTGGGAGGATTACTTGAGCCCAGGAGACGGAGGTTGCAGTGAGCCGAGATTGTGCTGCTGTACTCCAGCCTGGGTGACAGGGTGAGACCCTTCTCAAAAACAAAAACAAAACAAAGGGAAAAAAGAGAATGTGGGGAAATCTGTGTTGATTTAAAAAACAATGAAACAAACCCAGATACATGTTTATTATCCAATAAACTGAATTGAGTATTTACATATGAAACTGGATTCTACCCAGAAAGGGCTTAAAATGTAAACAACATGAATAATAAAGTTATCTTAGGAAAATGATAGTCTGACCAGGAAATAAAACAAATGCAAAGTCAATTACCTTTAAGATAACCATATAGGGCCATAAAACTAGGAAAAAACAAAAAAGGGCAACAAGGCCCCAGCTCGTGAGGCTGCGGGGAGGAAGGGGTCCATGAGCCACAGATGAGAGTGACATGGGCCGTCGAGCCCAGGACCCCAGACAGAGCACACCTGGAGCAAGGAGCCTTGTGGGTAAACAGAAATGAAATCCACTTTGATGAAAATGGAGACTTTTACAAGGAAACGGAGGTATCTCAGGAACCCAAGGAAGCACAGTAGGCCTCAGGAGGGTCAGGAACCAGAAGCTGGGAAGTCAAGAGGAATCTCTGTCTCCCTTCCTCTTCTGGGCTTTCCTCCCGCACCTGCTGCTTTTCGCCTTCACCGTTTTGTAGCGCGCCCATTCATAACAACCAATAGTTATTTCCTGTGTATAACCAAACGTGGTTCTTGTATTTCTCTGTTCAAGTGTACCCAGCTAGGACCGAGCTGCAATTTGAAATTTCTGGGAGGAGTGTGCTTGGCACGGCCGGCCCTCCACTTGTCTAAGAAGCTAGGACCCTGGCTGGGCAGAGTAGTCATTCCTTTATGAAGTTATGATCTCCAATTCCTTTTCCACAGGAAGATAAATTAGTGAATTAGATAAAATAAGATAAAGGTGCCCCAAGGCAGAGAGACAGCTGAAAACTTCTGAGCTCCAGGCCCTGGTTCCAGTCAGAACATCCTGTTAAACTTTTTCCTGCTTCCACAGACCACTTCCTTGTTATGCCTTTACAGTTTATTCTTCACGTAGCAGCCAGACATATCTTTTAGCATGTAAATCAGATCATATTCCTCCCCTCGCTAAATGAACAAACCAGCCAGAAAACTCTTTAACTCCTTCCTTTGCAATTAGAATAAATATCAGGCCGGGTACGGTGGCTCACACCTGTACTCCCAGCACTTTGGGGGCCGGAGGTAGGTGGATCGTTTGAGATCAAGAGTTTGAGACCAGCCTGGCCAACATGGTGAACAAATTAACCGGTTACAGTGGCTCACAGCTGTAATTCCAGCATTTTGGGAGGCCGAGGAGGATGAATCATCTGAGATCAGGAGTTTGAGACCAGCCTGGCCAACATGGTGAAACTTCGTCTTTACAAAAAACACAAAATTATCTGGGCATATTGGCAGGCACCTGTAATCCCAGCTACCTGGGAGGCTGAGGCAGAAGAATTGCTTGAACCTGAAAGGCAACAGAGGTTGCAGTGAGCCGAGATCACGCCACTGCCCTCCAGCCTGGGAGACAGCAAGAATTCCCACCTCAACACACACATACACCAATCGCTCCCTACTCTGCTTTTTCAGTTTTTCACAGGACTTCATACTTACTGAAATTTTCTTCATTGCTTGTTACCTGCATTTTTTTTCTTTCTTGCTACGAGAATGTAAGCTGCATTTGAGCAGGAACCCTGTCTGTCTCTGATATTTTCCCAGCAGCAGAGCTGAACCTGGCACTTAGTAGACACCAAAAAATACTTTATGAATGCATGAACAAGTTGGTTTCAATGTTACACTGTGAGGCAGTGCAGCGCAGCACTTCAGAGCAAAGACTTTGGGGCCAGACCACCGGAGTTCATCAGCTCCCCAACTGCTGCCTGCATAAACTTGCATTGACTCACTAATCTGTGATTCAGGCTTGCCATATGGAAAATGAGGTGGAGGGGAGGATAGCAGTACCCATCCCTCAGTATTGTTATAAGGATTAAATGAGTTCACACATGTCAAGGTTTGGAAAGGGCTTGCCACAGAGCAAGCACTCAACATGTCCTCACGCTTATTATTCATTATTAATCATGAGTCCATTCAGTTTTGAATTATCAAAATTCATCTTTCATTGTTCTGCCCTCTAGAACTCCTCTTTTACCTTATTTTCATGTCTTTTATCAGTTTCCTGTGTTCTGGGAGACTATCTGAAGCTTGTTTTCTTTACTAAATTGATCTTCTGTGTTCCACCTGGTGTTCATTGCGTCCATGCAGTTTTTAATTCAGCAGCCATGTCTTTAATCTCCTACTAATCTCTTCTTATCCCAGATTATTCCATTTGCAGGACTGCTGGTTCTAAGTGAATTATGTACCATCTTTTGAATCCTATTGAAACTTTAACCAGGTCTCACCTACATTCTCTTCTATTATTTGCAACAGTGTCTGCTTCAGAGGTGGGCGCTTCTCTAAATCTTCAGAGAAAAGCTAAATCACAGTCTCTGCGACTGCAGAATGTGTCTTACCTAATCCTCCTGGAAGGAAGTCTCTACATCGGTTAACCGATCATCTTGGTTTACCCTCACTAATGGGTTTCCCAGGACATGAGACTTTCAGTGCTGAGACCAGTAAATCCCAAGCCAAACAGGTTGACTTGGTAACCCCACCTGTAGACAGTGTCAAGGAAGAGCTGTATCATATTAAGAAAACTGGTCATTTTCTAGTATTTAATACTACTAGCTCCTTTCAAGTAGCATTTTTTTTTAAATTTTTGAGATGGAGTTTCGCTCTTGTTGCCCAGGCTAGAGTGCAATGGTGCGATCTTGGCTCACCGCAACCTCTGCCTCCCTGGTTCAAGTGATTCTCCTGCCTCGGCCTCCCGAGTAGCTGGTATAAGGCCGGTTGCCTTGCTGGGAGCTCAGACGCACCCCCACACCCCCCTCCCCCCCCCCGCTCCTTTTTCCCTTTTACAAGCCCCGAACAAGCTCAGACATGCCCCAAACAAGCTCAGATATGCTCAGGCATGTTCCCCTCTCCCTTGCTCGCACAGCCTGGTCTTCTCTTAAAGAGCCCAGTATGAAAACAAGGTGCTGCAACCATAGCTTCTTAATAACCAATAGCAGCTAAGCCGTAACAACCAATAGCAGCCGAGTTTTAACAACCAATGGCAGCCGAGTTTTAACAACCAATAGCAGTCGAGTCTTAACAACCAATAGCAGGCAAGTAATTCCAACCAACAACAAGCCAAGTCCTAGGTCAAGGCTTGTAACTT
>CAUYQU010075318.1:0-20804 GCA_963574635.1 Cheracebus regulus
CCATTCTAACTGATGTGAGATGGTATCTCAATGTGGTTTTGATTTGCATTTCTCTAATGACAAGTGATGACGAGCATTTTTTCATATGTTTATTGGCTTCATTGATGTCTTCTTTTGTAAAGTGTCTATTCATATCCTTTGTCCATTTTTGAATGGGTTTGTTTCTTGTAAATCTGTTTTACTCCTTTGTAGATTCTGGATATTAACCCTTTGTCAGATGAGTAGTTTGCAAAAAATTTTTCCCATTCTGTTGGTTGCTGGTTCACTCTAATGATTGTTTCCTTTGCTGTACAGAAGCTCTGGAGTTTAATTAGATCCCATTTGTCTATTTTGGCTTGTGTTGCCATTGCTTTTGGTGTTTTAGCCATGAAGTCCTTGCATATGCCTATGTCCTGAATGGTTTTGCCTAGATTTTCTTCTAGGGGTTTGATGGTGCTAGGTCTTATGTTTAAGTCTTTAATCCATCTGGAGTTAATTTTAGTGTAAGGTGTCAGGAAGGGATCCAGTTTCTGCTTTCTGCACATGGCTAGCCAGTTTACCCAACACTGTCTATTAAGCAGGGAATCCTTTCCTCATTGCTTCTTTTTCTCAGGTTGGTCAAAGATCAGATGATTGTAGATGTGTGGTGTTGCTTCTGAGGCCTCTTTTCTGTTCCATTGGTCTATATCTCTGTTTTGGTACCAGTACCATGCTGTTTTGATTACTGTGGCCTTGTAGTATAGTTTGAACTCAGGCAGCATGATGCCTCCAGCTTTGTTCTTTTGGCTTAGGATTGTTTTGGTTATGCAGACTCTCTTTTGGTTCCATATGAAGTTTGAAGTGGTTTTTTCCAGTTCTGTGAAGAAGGTCATTGGTAGTTTGATGGGGATAGTGTTGAATCTCTAAATTACTTTGGGCAGTATGACCATTTTCACGATATTGATTCTTGCTAACAATGAGCATGGAATGTTTTTCCATCTCTTTGTGTTCTCTCTTATTTCCTTGAGCAGTGTTTTGTACTTCTCCTTGAGGAGGTCCTTTACATCCTTTGTTAGTTGTATTCCTAGGTATTTTGTTCTCTTTGTAGCAATTGTGAATGGGAGTTTTCTCTTGATTTGGCTCTCTGTTAGGCTCTTATTGGTGTATAAGAATGCTTGTGATTTCTGCACATTGATTTTGTATCCTGAGACTTTGCCGAAGTTGCTTAATCAGCTTAAGGAGATTTTGGGCTGAGACGATGGGGTCTTCAAAATATACAATCATGTCATCTGCAAACAGAGACAATTTGACGTCCTCCTTTCCTAATTGAATACCCCCCGTTTTTTTATTGCCTAATTGCTCTGACTAGAACTTCCAATACTATATTGAATAGGAGTGGTGAGAGAGCGTAACCTTGTCTAGCACCAGATTTCAAAGGGAATGCTTCCAGTTTTTGCCCATTCAGTATGATATTGGCTGTGGGTTTGTCATAAATAAGTTTTATTATTTTGAGATATGTTCCATCGATACCTGGTTTATTGAGTGTTTTTAGAATAAAGAGCTGTTGAATTTTATGAAAGCATTCTCTGCATCTATTGAGATAATCATGTGGTGTTTACCTTTGGTTCTGTTTATGTGATGGATTCCATTTATAGACTTGCGTATGTTGAACCAGCCTTGCATCCTCGGGTTGAAGCCAACTTGATCGTGATGGATAAGCTTTTTGATGTGCTGTTGCAATCGGTTTCCCAGTATTTTATTGAAGATTTTTGCATCTATTTTCATCATGGATGAAGTTTTCTTGTTGAATCTCTGCCAGGTTTTACTATCAGGATGATATAGGTCTCAAAGAATGATTTGGGAAGGATTTCCTCTTTTTGTATTGTTTAGAATAGTTTCAGAAGTGGTACCAGTTCCTCTTTGTACATCTGGTAGAATTTGGCTGTGAACCTGTCTGGACTTGGACGTTTTTTGGTTGGTAGGCTATTAATTGCTGCCTTAACTTCAGCCCTTCTTATTGGTTTATGCAGGGTTTCAACTTCTTCCTGGTTTAGGCTTCGAAGGTTGCAAGTGTTCAGGAATTTATCCATTTCTTCCAGGTTTACTTGTTTATGTGCCTAGAGTTGTTTGTAGTAATCTCTGATGGTAGTTTGTATTTCTGTGGAATTGGTGGTGATATTCCCTTTATCATTTTTTATTGCATCTATTTGAGTCTTCTCCCTTTTGTTTTTTATTAATCTGGCTAGCATTCTGTCTTTTTTGTTGATCTTTTCAAAAAGCTAGCTCCTGAATATATTGATTTTTTAACGTTTTTTTTTTTTTGGTCTCTATCTCCTTCAGTTCTGCTCTGATCTTAGTTATTTCTTGTCTTCTGCTAGGTTTTGAGTTTTTTTGATCTTGCTCCTCTAGCTCTTTCAATTTTGATGATAGGGTGTTGATTTGAGATCTTTCCTCACTTCTTATGTGGGCATTTATTGCTATAAATTTCCCTCTAGACAGTGCTTTAAATGTGTCCCAGAAGTTCTGATACGTTGTGTATTTGTTCTCATTAGTTTCGAAGAACATCTTTACTTCTGTCTTCATTTCATTGTTTATCCAGTCAGCATTAAAGAGCCAGTTGTTCAGTTTCCATGAAGTTGTGCAGTTTTGAATTAGTTTCTTAATCCTGAGTTCTAATTTGATTGCACTGTGGTCTGAGAGACTGTTATGATTTCCATACTTTTGCATTCACTGAGGAGTGTTTTACTTCCAATTATGTGGTCAATGTTAGAGTAGGTGCGATGTCATGCTGAGAAACATGTATATTCTGTGGATTTGGGGTGGAGAGTTCTGTAGATATCTATTAGGTCTGCTTGGTCCAGATCTGAGTTCAAGTCCTGGATATCCTTGTTAATTTTCTGTCTCATTGATCTGTCTAATATTGACAGTGGAGTGTTAAAGACTACCACTATTATTGTGTGGGAGTCTAAGTCTCTTTGTAGGTCATTAAGAACTTGCTTTATGTATTTGAGTGCTCCTGTATTGGGTGCATACATATTTAGGATCGTTAGCTCTTCTTGTTGCATTGATCCTTTTACCATTATGTAATGTCCTTCTTTGTCTCTTTTGATCTTTGTTGGTTTAATGTCCATTTTATCAGAAGCTAGCATTGCAACCCCTGCTTTTTTTGCTCTCCATTTGCTTCATAAATCTTCCTCCATCCCTTTATTTTGAGTCTATGTGTGTCTTTGAATGTGAGATGGGTCTCCTGGATACAGCACACTGATGGGTCTTGAGTTTTTATCCAATTTACCAGTCTGTGTCTTTTGATTGGGGCATTTAGTCCATTTACATGTAAGGTCAATATTGTTATGTGTGAATTTGATCCTACCAGTTTGATGCTAGCTGGTTGTTTTGCTCATTAGTTGATGCAGTTTCTTCACTGTGTCAATGGTCTTTACCATTTGGTATGTTTTTGGACTGGCTGGTACTGGTTTTTCCTTTCTATGTTTAGTGCTTCTTTCAGGAGCTCTTGTAAGGCAGGCCTGGTAGTGACAAAATCTCTCAGCAATTGCTTGTCCGTAAAGGGTTTTATTTGTCCTTCACTTATGAAGCTTAGTTTGGCTGGATATGAAATTCTAGGTTGAAAGTTCTTTTCTTTAAGGATGTTGAATATTGGCCCCCACTCTCTTTTTGGCTTGTAGGGTTTCTGCTGAGAGATCTGCTGTGAGTCTGATGAGCTTCCCTTTGTGGGTAACCCACCCTTTCTCTCTGGCTAACCTGAGCATTTTTTTTCCTTCATTTCAACCCTGGTGAATCTGACGATTATGTGCCTTGGGGTGCCCTTCTTGAGGAGTATCTTTGTGATATTTTCTGTATTTCCTGGACTTGAATGTTGGCCTGCCTTGCTAGGTTGGGGAAATTTATTTCTTTTCACTCTTTTTTCTCTAATCTTGCCTTCTCATTTTATTTCATTGAGTTGATCTTCAATCTGATATCCTTTCTTCTGCTTGGCAATTTGGCTATTGAAACTTGTGTATGCTTCACAAAGTTCTCATGCTGTGTTTTTCAGCTCCATCAAGTCATTCATATTCTTCTCTAAGCTGTTTATTCTAGTAAGTATTTCATCTACCTTTTTTTTCAAGCTTCTTAGTTTCTTTGCATTGGGTTAGAACATGTTCTTTTAGCTCAGAGAAGTTTGTCATTACTCACCTTCTGAAGCCTGTTTCTGTCAGTGCATCAGATTCATTCTCCATCCATCTTTGTTCCCTAGCTGGTGAAGAGTAGTGATCCCTTGGAGGAGGAGAGGCATTCTGGTTTTTGGTATTTTCATCCTTTTTGTGCTGGCTTATTTCCACTTTTGTGGCTTTATCTACCTGTGGTCTTCGTAGTTGGTTACTTTCAGATGGGGTCACTGAGTGGACATCGTTTTTGTTATTGTTGAAGCTATTTCTTTCTGTTTTTTGGTTTTCATTATAACAGTCAGGCCTCTCTGCTGCAGGACTGCTGGAGGTCCACTCCAGATCCTGCTTGCCTTGGGATCACCCATGGGGGCTACAGAATAGTTAGGGTTGCTGCCACTTTCTTCTTCTCTTGTCTTCATCTCAGAAGGGTACCCACCAGATGTAAGCCTGAGCTCTCCTTTATGAATTGTCTCTTTGTGTATATGGGGGTTGGGGAGTTGCTCTAGGAGACAGTGTGTCCCTTATAGGAGCTCACGTGCTGTGCTGGGAGCTCCGCTGTTCTGTGCAGAGCTGCTGGGAAGGTACCTTTAAGTCTGCTGCAGTGAAACTCATAACCACCTCTTTTCCCAGGTGCTCTGTCCTGGGAAGGTGGGGCTTTATTTATAAGTTCCTGATGTGCTGCTACCTTTTTTCAGAGATGCCCTGTCAAGCAAGGAGGTAGTCTAGTCACAGTCTGTCAGCAGAGGCATTGCTGAGCTGCTGTGGGCCCTGCCCAGCTGCTGTGTAAACTTCCTTGCGGTTTTGTTTACAGAGGTACAGTTAGAACTGCCTCAGGAATGGCAGTCTGCCTCCATAATGGCAGACTGCCTTGGTAATGGTGGGTTGCCTCGATAATGGCAGACTGCCTCAATAATGGCAGACTTCCTCAGTAATGATGGACACCCTTCCACCTACTGAGCTGGACCATGCCGGGTCCAGCTGCACTTGCTGTGAAACTCTGAATCCAGAGAGTTTCAGATTGCTGGTCTTTGTAGGGGTGGGACCCATTGAGCCAGATCACCTGGATCCGTTTCGGCCCCCTCTTTTTCAGTTGAATGGGCAGCTCTGCCTCCCAGGTGTTCCAGGCACCAGTTGAAACGGCTGCCTAGATTTGTGTGAGTTTTTGTGTGAAAACCCACAGTGCCTGCTGAAACAGCCATGCAGGAAATTCATGGCGCTTTTTGGCTCCTGGTCTGTTGGCAGTAAAAACTTATTTGGAAATGCAGTGATCACTCACCCTCTGTGTTGTTCTCGCTGGGAACTGCTCCTCAGAGCTGTTCCTATTCCGCCATCTCAGATCTCCCCTCCATGCTAATCCTTTATGTTCATTTGGTAGTACTGGGAACATGATTTTCCTATTTTTAAATAATGTCAGACGTTTACATTTGTTATATTCTCAATTTTATGATGGATAAGCCATATCTATAATGCATGTAATTTAGTATTTTCCTTCCCAAGTACATAAGCACAATCCTTTTCAAGTCTTATGATTTAGAGGATAATGGGAACCTGTCTGGTAAGGGAGCTAGGCTGCCAAAGATGGAAAACAAGAAGGTAATAAGAAAGTTTATTGAAGAATATCCATCTTAATAATAGCAGACACTTTTATAGTATTTATTATGCCATTTTAGCCAGTTCCATATATTAACTCAATTTAATCACAACCCTAAGAGTTAGTTACAATTACTATCATTTCCATTTTCCATATGAGAAGACCAAAACCCATGGAGGGGAAGTTATTTGCCCTTGAGTTAGATAGCTAAAAATAGTAGAGACCAGAGGTGGACTCAGGCAGCCTTTCTGAAGAGTCTGGGTGCCTCACCACTATGCATACTGCTACCTGTCCTAGGAAAAGAAGGGCTATCTGGAAAGTCAAGCTAAGCAATTATATGTGATCTATGCAAGGGAATTTTGAAGGCCCAGAAGGACATCTGCCTTCCCACTTCTCTCCCAGTCCATTTACTTGCAGATACCACATCTTTCATTCATAGGCATAAGGTTTGGTATATTGTTTACAATGCAACCAACCCATGTGTGGAGCAATATTAAGATTTATGAGTTATTTTTACTTTCCCAGTCTGTTTCATTTTTATTTTATGATTATCACTTTTCATTGTACATTTTCAATCTTTATACAGTTGAATCTGTCCATCTTTTCCTTTGGGGTTGCTTATCTTTCACTGTGGCTTTACAAGTTATCAACCCTCTAAAGCCTTTATTATCATTGAAGCCATTTTTGCCCTGACTCAGGGGAAACAATGGCTACAACCTTCACATCAAATTCTGCCCTGTCCATTTTGAGATCTCTAAATGAAGCCTCTGTCACTGTCTTCTCAAGTCTAAATCAAGACAATTTATTTATAGTTTTTCATGCTATACTCCTGTTTCTATTCACTGAATTATCTCCAAATTGGTGTTCTCAAAATGACTCTGAGAATTAGGGGAAGTGGTGAGAAGGATGAAGGATATTAACCTGTACGGAATGCCTATTATATTTCAAACAATGTGCTAGGTGCTTTCTTATACCTTATCTCTTGTCATTTAATCATTAAACAGCTCTATGAGGGGGTCAAGGACCCTATGAGTAGTTCTAAAGTAGCCCAGCCTGGGAAAGATGTACAGGGAACTTGGTAAGACTCAGTCCTTTTGGAAACCCAATCCCATACTTAGTTCTGGTGATATAAAGTAGGCTGTTAGAAATGGAAGGTCACTGGAGCTAGACAGTCAGTTTTGGTCACTCTTAAAGAGGTGGGAATTGAAGGAGAGGGGAGTGTGTGCTGTCAGTTATCTGAGGGAAATAGCAAAAGAAAAGAGATTCCAAGTCAGTGCCTTAGAGATTGCTTCTGCTTTGGGGTCAGGAGAAGGAAAAGAAAGAAAAATGAGCTAAACAAAGAGAAATGCACTTAGAAAAGAAGGCAGTGAGGGCAGTGCTATGGCTTAAAAGCCAAGGGAAGCAACTCTATCTCTGTGTGTTGTCACCCTGGGAACATGGTTCTGACCGTCTCCCTTGACAGCAGCACAGACTGAGGCTGGCAGCCAGCTTGTTGCTGCTCTGCTACCATAAATGCCAATGAGGTTGCAGCAAAAATGAAGCGTACGTGAAAGCATTTGATATGGCAGCAAACATATTCACACACAGCAGAACACACAACGTCTTGTGAAATCCTTCTGACCATTACTAGCTTCTGTAATGGGGAAGGGAATATCTAAGGAATCAGGGAAATTATAACAATAGTTGTTTAGCTCCTTTGGCTGCCCAGTGACCCTAAAGGATACCCAATCACAACATCATAGGATCCCCAAATAACAGAGTTAGAGTACCAGAGCTAGTCCAACCCCTTCATGTTAAAGATGGGATAACAGAAGCCCAGAGAAGTGAAAAGACCTGCACAAAGTGACACAGGGAGTTAATGGCAAAGCAAGTTAGAGAACCCCAGTCTCCTGCCTCTTCCTTTCAGTTGAGTGATTCTGAGTAAATGAGAAATGAATGAGGAAAGGATTGTTGGCAAATGTTCCTATTAAGTTAATGAATTTTTTTTAAAGCATAGCTGGTGAAAAATGGAATCATGGAATTTCAACACTAGAGCAGGCTTAAGAGTTCATCACCCAATATGTATTAGTTTGTAGATGAGGGAACTGACACCCAGAGAGGGTGCAACAAATCTCTGAACATAGCTCTCCTGCTTCCTTAGCCTGCCTATTTATGGAGGCTGATCCATAAAAGCACATTCAGATTTAGAAAACCTGTATGTATTTATTTAAGGAATAAATGCAACAAAAGCAGTGGTTCAAATGATTTCTTGCCTCTCCTGATCAGAATGTAAGTGCTGTGGGAACAAGCACATAAGGAGAAGGTTCAAGGAAATTAGAAAATCACTGCATCCTTCAGAACAGGATAAATAGAAAAAGACAGGGGCCGATGGGTTAAATGACTCATACCTACTGGGGAGTTGGGGGAATGAATGACATGGGGAAACAAACCAGAGAGAACCCTAGGTTCACATCTTGTTTGGCTTACAAAAAGGGTTTTTAACCATAGGTCCTTTGCTAGTTATTTTCTTTATATTCCAGGGGGCATTAGAGAGTTCCATCCTATGATTTTACAGATGGGAAGACTGAGGCCTAGTAGGGGAAGGGACTTGCCCAAGGACACATAGGGAGGTGATATCAGAGCTAGAATTTGAATGCAAGGTCTTGGATTCACAGGTCAGTATGTCTTCACCCCCCTTGAGTGCTGGAGGAAGAGGGTGAAAGTTTACTTCGAAAACTCAGTAGATGTACACTAGACTGCTTTTATGATAGGCTTTTTTTTACACTAGGGTTTACCAACTTGGAGAGGGGAAAAGTGGAACTCCCCTACTCCCACTGCCAGATCTTTGTTCCCTGAACTTTGCATTTGGGGGATCTAGGTCAGTGACATTGGATAGGTGAGAAAGAATAAAGGAGTGAAAGTTCAATGACATAAAGCCATCAAAAACAGCCAGAATCTCAGCTGAAACATACAATTCTAGCTAATTGCCCACAACTCCCATCTCCTGGGGGAATATTCAAAGTTAAGGCTTCAAACACACCCTTCAACATCCCAGCTGAAGGACTGAAGCAATAGAAAACATGAAAATTTTCTGAAAAAGTGTGAAGAACAAGGTTACCTATCTCAGCTCCTACCTCCCTAACCCAGGGAGGTCAATTACCCTTTCTGTTCTTTAGTTTTTCCATGTACCACATGTGAGTGCCTTCCAGTTCTAACATCCTATGGTTCTCTGCCAGTCTTTCCTGTCTCAGTGAATGGCACTGACCTTATTATGGAACCCAAAAATCCAGGAGTCATTTTAGATGCCCTGTCTCTCCCTCTGTACCTCTCCATCCCATCCATGAGCTAATCATATCAGTTTTGTGTCCAATAATATGTTTCCAATCAGCCCATTTTTCTTCATATCTGCTATTACTACTGTAATTCAAGCCATCATCATTTCTTTCCTAGACAACTGTAATAGTTTTCTCACTGGTTTTCCGGCTTCCATTTTTGCCCCAGTAAAATCTGTTCTCACAGCAGTCAGAGATGTTTAAAAACTAGATCATGTTGCTCCCCGGCTTAAAACCCTCGATGTCTGCCTATTGTAATTAGAATAAAACCCAAACTCATCACAATGGTTTACAAGACCCTGTTTTTTCCTGCCTGTCTCCTCAGTCTAATTCTGCTCCCCTTAATCAGCCAGAGCCCTACGTACTTTTTTTCACAGGCTGAGCATTTTCAGACTCAGGAACATTGCACTGGCTATTCCTTCTGCCTAGAGCACTCTTCCCCCAGATCATTGTATGGACAACTCCTTAGGTCTCCAATACATTACCATCTCTGAACAGCACAGCCTTCTCTGATCATCCTAACTAAAACATTCTCCCTCCTGCCACCATTCTATCCTATTATCCTCAATTAGTGTCTTATGGACTTATCTCCTCCTAATATTATTATGTTTATTTGTTTTTTTTTTTCTTTTCTGTCATTATTGTCTGGCTCCTTCTACTAGAATATATACTTTCTGAGAACTGGGATTTTAGATAAGTAATAGAACATAGTAGGTGAGAGCATGGCTTCTGGATGCAGACTACCTAAATTTGAATCTCAATTCTGCCACTTACTAGCTCTGTGACTCTGGGCAAGTGACTTGACTTCTGTGTGCCTCAGCTTCCTCTTCTGTAAAATAAGGATTAAAGTAAATATATACTTCCTGTGAAGTTTTTGTAAGGATGAAACTAACTTAATACATGCAAAGTACTATATATACCTGGAACATAGGAGAGTGTCTGGCATGTAGTAAGTGTCCAGTAAATATTTGTTAGCTGTTTGCATGAATGAATCCTCAATGCCTCCTGCTCTTTCCCTCCGTTTCTCTCCCTTCCTGCCTAGTTTTGTTCAGGAAGCTTTTCCCTGACCCCTTACTCACTTCTCAGGACTAAGTTGGTTCTCCACTTATGTGTGTGCTCACAGAACTTAGACTTCTTTTAAGCCCTGATTGCTAGGTATAGCTATATGTGTATGTGTGATTTTTGTAATAGCTAGTCTCTCTCACTAAATGGTAAGCTTGGTGAGGGCAGAGCCATGTCTGTCGTGTCTACTATAAAATCTTCACTGAAACCTCAGTGGTTCCTGACACATAGTAAGTACAAAATAAATATTTTTGGGCTGAAAACTTTTGGCTCATTTTTCTCTTAGAAATGCCGATTAAAAAATATGATGAGAAATTTAATAAGTAATTTGCACAAGTTTTTGAAAGGCAATGCAGAACCAAGGCTGTTGTTGCATCTCTCCCTCCTCATAGTTTAGTTCACTGTTGATGTACAAAGAAAGATCTGTGAATTCAATATTCTGGCTTCCATTTTTAAAATCTTGATCTATTCCCTGAAAGCATAATCATGTTAAGAAGAGAATGACTGACTTCCCTTTTGCTAATTTCTTGCATTTTAACGGTATTTACCCCAACATACCCTGCCTGCCTTACCTGTTTCTTAGCAATAAAAATGATATTGGCCCTAATAAAACTAATATCTTTTTTATTTCTACCACCTCAAATCAATCAGTTCTTTAAATAAAATCATGCATTAGAACTCACTGCTAACCCATATACTAAATATTGTTTCAGACATTGCAAAATCTGATTAATTGAGAGCTACTGAACAATTACTATGGAAAAGTAACCAGCTTAGCTACCAGATACTGTTTTAAGTGCTGCTTCGGAAGAAGGGCAGAAAGCTATGGTTTCCTTCTCTTCCCTCCTCTTTCTCTACAACATTTTCCTTCCTCTCATTGCTAGCCTGGATTCTTAAAACTCAGCAAGGAACAGGTGTGACTTCTGTTCTCAAAGAGGTCAAGGAGCCAAAAGCAAACCAGCAGAAGCTAAGAGGCATATTACTCTTTATTTATTTGGATATTTTAATTGTTATAAATAGCACAAACCTTCTTCCAAGCTCCAAATGTTCCCAAGGCCTCTTTTTCTAGATTAACTGCTATCTCCCTTTAATGTCTGTCCATGGATTGGAAGCATGGGACATGCTTGGCCCTCTGCAGACACCCTATATTGGAGTGCATCATCCAGCTGACACATAACAGAGGCATTCAGACCCCATGGTAGCAGCAGCAGGTTGATACAGGCCGCGTGGGGCCATAGGAAGAGCACAAGCCCATGAGTCAGGAGTTGTGGTTCTCTTTCAGCCAGGTTGGGTGACACTGGACAAGTCCTTTGCCTCTCTTGGTCTCAGTTTCCTCATCTGTAAACTAGAATTTCAGTGAGGCTTGAAAGACAATTACTACCAAATCAGACTCTAAACTCATTAACATATTTAATTGAAACAGATACATAGCTACATCCAGACTTTTACCAGACGTGAACATAATCAGTGATGAGGATTCTTAGGGTGAAGGGGATAGTGGAAAAAGAGAGAGACATTAGTTTTAAAATCTCAAAGGATGTTCATAAATTGCTTTCTGCACATCTCATACACATCCTCCACTTCTCCCCAAGCCAGCATTAATGCATCCTAAACCACTCTATGTTTGACATAGATACATACACTCGGGACCCCATTTTAGTTTTGGTTGCTGTGTGTGTGTGTGTGTGTGTGTGTGTGTGTATTTTTCAGACACTCTGTCTTCATTAATTTGCAAGTAACTTGTTCCAAATTGAGCACAGGCTCTGGCTTTATAACTTATTGTGGGGCCTTGGCAAAACAACTTTCCCTATCTGAGTCACTTTTCTTCCTTAAAAAAGGGAATGAATCTGTTTGCCCCCTTCATAGTGGTTGTGAGGATGAAATCATAGACTGTACATATCAGACTCAGCACAGTAGCCAGTACATGCCAGGTACTTACACAGGCTTGTCGCTTACCTTTCCCTTAAGGGACAGAGCTGGGGCCAGTTCTTGGCTCTGGATCCACAGGCTTTGTGACTAACCAACTCGATGTTCTTTAAATATCAACTAGTGGCTGTACAAGATAGCAACGTTCAAGATGATAGGAAAATGTTAGGCTAGACACCAGGGAGAATTTTACGGTTATGAAAGTTATTACATCTTGGATCCAAAGAAGAGAAGGGCTTCAATTTTTTCCCTGGAGAATGCTTAAAATCACTGTGGATACCCAGAATGATGTGAGATTCATGTTCCACAAACTTCTCAAGCTCCTACCAAATACCAAGCCCTGTATTCAGCATAATCGTGGGAATGATCTCATTGAGGCCTCACAACAAGCCTTTGAGGTGGGCTCTCTAGGTCCATTCTTCAGATGAGGAAACTGAAGCTCAGTAAAAGAAGGGACACACTCAGAGAGAGTTCTAACTCACCTTTAGTTGAAAGTGAGTCACCATCTTCCTTTTGTCCAAAGCCCAGCTCTCTAGGCCTGTTTGTGCACTCTGAGTAACTATCTCTTACCTGATCTCATGTCCTTTAATCATTCTCCACTTTGCTTCCAGAGTCTATCCCTAAAATATTCCTCCAACCTTATCACCCCCGTGCTTTGAAACATAAAATAATTAAACATTACTTGGCACACAAGAAGCACTTAAAAATGCTTATTAGGGCCAGGTGTGGTGGCTCATGCCTGTAGTCCCACCACTTTGGGAGGCTGAGGCGGGTGGATGACTTGAGCTCAGGAGTTCAAGACCAGTCTGGCCAACATGGTGAAATGCCATCTCTACCAAGAAATACAAAAATTAGCCAGGCATGGTGGGTGGGTGCCTGTAATCCCAGCTACTCAGGAGGCTGAGGTAGGAGAATTGCTTGAACCCAGTGGATGGAGGTTGCAGTGGGCCAAGATCTGTGCCACTACACTCCAGCTTGGGCGACAGAGTGCGATTGTCTCAAAAATAAATAAATAAACAAGCAAACAAATTTAAAAGTGTATTAGATAAATGTCTGCCTGTAGGATTAAGTCCAAACCCTTTAGTCTGACATTTAAGGTATTTCATAATCTGGCTCCTACCTGCCTTTTCTAAATACTACATGTCCCATTTCTTTTTCCCACCTCTACACCTCATATAAGAACCCTATATTTCAGGCACTCTGAATCATTCATCTTTTCCTTTCTCTCTCTGTATTGTATCATCACCTGGAAAGACTATTCTCTTCTATGGTCTGGTAAATTTTTAGTCACTCTTGAGACCTATTTACAACATCTCTGCAGAGGGTACACCTTATCTATTCCTGTATTTTGACACCACATTGTACTGTAATTAACAGGTAAATTTCCAGCCTCTTCTGTTCCTCAAAGGCAAGGATTTGCTTTTATTTATCTACCTCACCCAGTGACTCTTATAGTACTTCTTCCATTGACTGGCAAAGTCCGAGCTTAGTAATTGTTTGTTGAATGGGTAAGTAGCTGCAATTAACTAGGTTCTCCTCCCCACTCTCCCTTCCGCCAGCTTTTGCGGCATCTCCCTCCTCCCATCCTCCTCTTCACCACCCCCGCCACACCCTAATTTGAATGCCAAAGTTACTTGTCCCCACACCGCAGCTAGCACATTCAACATCTCCAAAGTTAATTTCCCTGCAGGGTTTCTTTCCATCCCCAAGGCGTAATTAGCGACTACCGTTAACCTTTTTCGGGTGAGGTAGGTGTGAGGGCCCCCGAAAGGGGGGTGAATGAGTATGTCTCTCATCTTTCCAATTGCCTTCAGCAGTATTTTTTCCCCCATTTTCCTACACAAGGGCCAGACGAATATCCCCATTCCTTTGCACTCTCAACAACCTTTGACATAATTATCTATGACAAATTGATTTAAAGTGCGACTGCAGGAAGGGAAACAGGCTTGTCTCGCTTGGCCTTCTGGGAGTTGTAGTCTTACAGGCCCCGGGGCTGCCTGGCTGGCTCTGAAGCTGCGGACTACAGCTCCCAGGCCTCTCCAAGACCCTACCGCACAGGCTCGTAGCCCCGAGCCCGGAGGAGGTGGCTACATTGTGTCTATTGTACCCCTTGGCTGGTGTATTTGTACATCTCTCGGGACGTGAAATTGACTGTGAAAAGTATGGCAGATGAGCAAGAAATCATGTGCAAATTGGAAAGCATTAAAGAAATCAGGTAAGTGGCACGTTGTCCCCCTTCACCCCCTGTCCCTCTCCATCCAACACCTCGTTGAGAGAGAGGGCTAATTATCTATTGTTGGGGAGCTGGAAAGGGGCCCATTCACCACAGACTTGAAGGAGAGGTGAGGATGGGAGGGGCGCTGAGGAGAGTTGAAACTGAGACTGTGAGAGAGAGAGGAGAGAGGAAAGAGGAGAGAGAGAGAGGAGAGAAAAGAGAGAGAGAGAGAGCGCTCTTGCCAGATGTGGCTGAGAAAGCAAAGATGAAGAAACACGGGATTGGTCCCAAGACAGATTTATTCTTCTCGAGCTGGGGGTCGGGGCACTGCATTCATGGACACATTTTTTAAAAGTATTTGTGTGTCCCAAAGTGTCTTTGGCTCCTTGCTCTTTAGGAGTCTAGATTTCTTTTTTCCAGTCTCTTGTTCAACTTCAGAACCAGGAGTTCGGGAGAGCCTTTTGAGAGCCAAGTCTAGCGCTTCGGGGCTGGTGGCGGCTGCCGGGTACTGCCAAGTGGGGGCTGCAGAGGAATCCCAGCGGGTGGAGCTGGGAGAATGGCGCGCACTCGTTTTCCTTTCACTCACTCGTCACTTTCTTCCTTCCTATCCCGCGTTTGGGAGGGGGATGGGAGCAATGGGGATTGGGGACGCGGTCACTGTGCTGATGGTGGGATCGCGACAGCTGCTCCGAGGAGCTGGAGGTGACAGGCGGGTTTGCATAGTGGGAGTTGCCCGAGTGGAGTCCACCACCCGGTTGCTCCTGGAGCAGCTTTGGCAAAGCGATATTGTCCATGCTCAGAACACAATAGCGCCAGGCGGGCTGACTCTGTGGGCTGGCACGAGGTATTTCTTCACCTCCCCTTCTCTGCGTGAGCCCCTGCTTTGGCTTTTGCTCTCACTCTGAGAGTGGCCTGGGTCAAGCTGTCTCCCTGGAGTGTTTTCTAAGAACCCGAGGTGGAAGATGTCAAATGTGTTTCTTTAAGAAATAAGACTTTGATCATGAGATTTAACCCCTAGAGTGCTGGATGAAACCTACACATTATGATTACTGGTGGTAGGAAAGCACCTTGGTTCCTTCTTCCTGTGGCGGGATTGCATCTCTCCTTCTACAGGGGAAGTAAAGGAAGGGAACTATTATTTATTGAGCCCCCTCCTGCCCCTGTGTGCCAGGTCCTTTGACCCACTTTCGCTCATTAAGCAAGAGTCCTGTGAGCTTCCTACTCCTCCCATACAACTGGGAAAATAGAGGCCCAAAGAATTTGAGTGATTTTCCCACAGCCACACAGCTTGAAAGTACTACATTTTGTTGGTCTGCCTGCAGAGATCCTCCTTTTCCCACTATGTCCCAGGCAAAGTCTGGAAAGGAGGAGGGGATATGTTCCTTTTTTTTTTTTTTTTTTTGGAAAAGATTAAGAGCTAGCTAGAAAGCGAGACACCTTGGTACAGCTGTCATAATAACAATGCAGCTAATCAGAAGCTTAGGCCTGCAATTGGAAAGCCTAGATTTCCACTCTTACCAAGCTTTAAAGGAACCAGCACCCTATGCCCAGAGAAGGACCAGTTGTGAGCAAGGACTTTAATCCCCAGTGAAAATAGACCTCTCCCAGTGAATACCACATGGAGAACCATGACTTATACCCTTACCAGTGGTAACTAGGAATTTCTACCCCAACCAGCTAGGATGGAATCAGCAGAGGCCTAGAGAGAAGGCCAAACTTTCACCTCTAACCAGCAGTAACAAAGAGCCCCTCCCCAACCTGAATGTTAAGAGACAGTGGAGAAACTGGACTTCTACTGTCCCTCTCCCATCCAGGATAGTGTCAGAGGACTGCTAAAACAAAAGATTTAAATAAGATCCAGAGTATCCAACTTTTAATCAAAAATTACTTGCCATATTAAGATATCAACTTGAATGAGAAGAGAAAATAGATACAATACTGAGATGACACCATGTTAGAATTATCTGACAAGGATTTTAAAGCACCTGCCATAAAAATATTTCAATGATCAGTTTACAATACACTTGAAACAAATGATAATGTAGAAAATCTCAGTAAATAAATAGTCTCGACAACGAAATATAAAACATAAAGAAGAACAAAGTGAAATTTTTAGAACTGAAAAATACAGTAACATAAAAATCCCTAAAAACTCAATGGATATGTTCAACAGTAAGATGGAGAAGACAGAGGGAAAAAAAATAGTTTAAAAACATAAAACAGTAGAAATCACTGTGGAACTATAACAAAACTTTAAGATTCATGCCAATAGATTCCCAGGAAAAAGAGGACAGGATTGGAAAAGTATTTGGAAAAATAATGACTACAAACTTCCCAAACTGTGCAAGAGACATAAACCTTTAGATTCAAGAAGAGGAGCAAACACCAACAGGATGGACACAAAGATATACACTACAAGACACATTGTAATCAGTCTTCTGAAAATGAAAGAAAAAGAAAACTTCTTCAAAGTATCTGAAAAGAATTCTACAAAGGAAAAAAAAATTAGAATGGCAGATTTATCATCAGAAACTGATGATGCTCTAGCATTTTTTAAATGCTGAAGGAAAAGAAGTGACAACTCAAAAATCTACATCCAGTAATAATACCCTTCAGTACTGAATGGATAATCAAGACATTATCTAATGAAGAAAAACTAACAGAATTTAGATATACCCTAAAAAAAGATAATTGTAAGCTCTTAAAACAGAAAAGAAACAATAAACAGTAAGCAAAAACATGGTTAATACAGTAGACTTTCTCTTTCTTCTTGAGATTTCTTATGTTTGATGATTGAAGCTAAATTTATAATGTTATCTAATGTGGTCTCGATGTATGTAGAGGAAATATTTAAAATATTTATATTGTAAACTGGGGAGTGTAAAGAGATGTAAAGGGGAAGACATGTTTCTACACTTCACTGAAGCATGTAAAGTGATGTCAGAAGACTATTAAATAAATTATGTATATGTAATATATTACTGAAAGAAAACACTGAAAATGCTATACAAAGAAATGTGTTCAAAACATTATAAATAAATCAAAATGAGTTTTTTAAAAATGCTCTCAAGTCACCCACAAGAAGGCAGGGCAAAGAAAATGGAGAAACTAAAATCACAGAGAATGAACAGAAAGCAAAAAAATAAAAAGGCAGATTTAGCCTTAATGTGTCAATAATTATATTAACAACAAATGCTGTAAATACCATGCAAACATTAATCAAAAGAAAGTAGGAATGCCCATCTTAATATCAAATAAAACAGACTTCTGAGCAAAGAAAATTCCTGGGGACAGAGATGGATATTAAATAATGAAAAACAGTCAATCTGCCAAGAAGACTTAACAATTCCAAATGTGTGTGTTCCAAAAGTAACTTAATTTAAACTGCTTTTGACAATTTTACAGTAATACACAAAGGTTAAGCCACTTAGTTTAAGAATTTAAAATGGAGAAAGTATTACAAATATATAGTTGATGTTCACATATGAACAGGTAAACATGTATGGGAGGTAGAAAGAAGGAAAGAGCAAAGGGGCAAAGGAACTGAAGAAAGGAGCTAACATTTGTCAAGTACCTTTTAATTTAAAAGCTCTTGGCTCATTTACTCTTTAGTCTTCCCAAAGGAAATCTGGGATAGGAATTATTACTTCCATTTTACGGATAAGGACATTGAGGATCAGATAGGTTAGGCAACCTTCCCATGGTTACACAGCTAGGAAAGAAAGAAATAGCATATCCTCTTATTCACATGGCATGTGCATTTCAATGTTATTAACCACCCTTACAAATGCTGATTATCTGATTAACCATTATTCACAATTCTTCAACTGCTCTAATCCTAAATCTCCTGAAGTATAATCAGAGCAGCATATCTCTGTTAAAAAAAAAATAATGTTTGCTGGGTAGAATCAGGAATGATGATGGCAGCATCATGTAATGACCTAATGAAGTCAAGCTAAGAGCCTTACACACATTCAGACACAAGCCTAGAAATATACACATTCGTATCCATCACTCACACCAATGGCAGAATTTGTAGTGGGAATAACATCAGAAGTAGATTCTCCCTCCACAGACCATTTTCTGCTTCTAACTCTGACCACATGCCCACCCCTGTCTTTCCTCCCAGTCCCAATCACACGCCCACATTATGTTCCAAACCTCAGCCTCCAAATCCCACATTGATCTATTTTGCCCATGTTTTCCTTGGACTTTTAAATGGTGATGAAGGAGCATGTGGATATCTGGGAAAAGGGAGTGAAGAAAGGAACTAAAGAAAGGAGATAGAAAAGAGGGAAAGGGAGGATAGCAGTAATGAAACCGAGACAGTGAGTACAGTCACCATTATATGAACCAGAGCCCTTCACCAGCTCCCCAAGTACATAATAGTATTTCCTTAAAATGCACATGCCATCCATTCATGCATATTGCATACACTCACATCCTGATGTACACATATCCATACACAAAGAGCTTTCCTCACTTGAAAAAAAGAAAAACTCATTTTGGAAGGAGATGTTGTGGTGTTCAGTAAATCTTCTTAAGTGAATGTTTCTGGACTTGGTCCTTCTTTTCTTTTTTTCTTTCTACACACTCTTTGGAATAAATTCCTGTACTCCCATGGCTTCAAATCTTATCTTCCAAATCTCCAACGTCTATACCCCACCCACATTTTTCTTTATCCCATACATATGACAGTCTACGGGGCTTGTCCGCCTGGAAGTTTCACAGATAAATCTCAGCTTTATATTTTTGTCTCTTCCTACAACAATCAAACTCCTCCCACTAAACCTTTGGTTTAATGCCACCATTCCCTGCACGGTTACCTCAGGTGGCAATCTGAAAGTCAACGTTGACTCCCCTTTCTCTTTTATGACTTACCTGCAATCTCTTAGCAAATTCTATTTCTACCCTGAATATCTTACTCTATACCTGCCCTGCTCTCCATCTTCCAACTTACTGCTCCATTTCAGGCCTTCATTATGACTGGCATGGATATTTGTAATGTGGTATCCGATCCATCTGAAGTATTACTTCCCTGTCGATAGTCTCTCCTCTATCTGCAATGTCACCCACATTGCTATGAGAACTACCTTCCTAAAGCATGGGTGTTATTTTATTCCTCAAACATCCTCACTAACTTTTCATTGTGTATTGCAATTTTTTTGAAAAATACAGGCTGTGTTCTATTATTAGCTCATAAAAAGAATTTAGTTCGTTGCTAGCAGCACTTTTTAAAAAACCTTTTTTTAAAAATAAAAAGGAAATTATCAACATACATTGCATATGAAGTAGTAGGTATACGTTGGAGAAGGTTTTGTTTAATTTTAAGTATGTATATGTGTATATTGTGTCATGAAGTAAAATTCATTTCTCACTCGTCATTTCTTACTGTGTCTCTGTTGAACACACATTTGCCTATCATTGGCCCATACCGACTATTCTGACCTTATCTGCTACTACTACTTTTCATTCACCCTATCCTTTAGCCATATAGAAGTTCTTACTGTTTTATATATTTCCATTCCTCCAGGCCTTTGCCTCTGCAGATTCCTCATTCTAGAATGCCATTCTCTCAATCCAAACATCTAAATCCTACTCATTTTTCAAGGAAGACCCAGATAAAATGCCTCTTTTCCAAAACCTCAAATTTTCCAGTCAAAATGAATTACAATACCCCCACCATCGACTCCACAGGGAGATTTATTTATTACTTAGGATAAATTAGACCCATCTGAAGGATCTTCTAATCAAAGTCAATAGCTCTGATCTCACCCTTGAGTTGCAGACTCACATATTCAACTGCTCATTTAACTTACACCCTTGCATGTATCACTGAGATCTCAAACAGGTCCTCAACTCTAGCCCCACCCCTAAACATTTTCTTTTCTCATTCTTCCCCATCTCAGTAAATGCCTCACTATGCTGAAATCTGGAGCCATTCTTTTCTTCCTCTTTTTATGTGACCACCTCCATTCATACCATTAGCATAATGATTACTAAACTTGACAGTGCAGGAGACTCCACCAAAAGAGCTGTTAAATCATTGATTGCTGAGCCCCATTTCCAGAGTCTCTGATTCAGTAGCTCTAGAATGGGACCTGAGAATTTGCATTTCTTTCTTTTTTCTTTTTTTTTTTTTTTTGAGAAAAAAAGAGAAAGAAAAAGTGGGAGAGAGAACAGAATTCTTGCTCTATTGCCCAGGCTGGAATATATCAAAAATCTCTTTTATGCCATCAATTATACTTAACAACAGAGACAGAAAGGAATACAGGAAGAAAATAAACAGTCAACCAATATTTCATTTAGGTCTATGAGATACTATGTAAATACTAAAGAGTAATTCACTTTCTGTTATATAGTCACTTTCAGAATGGGTGCATTATAAATTAACAATGTGATGTCGAAATCTCCCACCGTTATTGTGTGAGAGTCCAAATCTCTTTGTAAGTCAATAAAAACTTGTCTTATGTATCTGGGTGCTCCTATATTAGGTATGTATGTATTTATAATCATTAACTTCTGTTGTTACATTGATCCTTCTACCATTATGTAATGTCCTTCTTTGTTTCTTTTAG